>VYZV01023191.1:90132-107441 GCA_013401275.1 Pandion haliaetus | reverse complement strand
CCCCACCCCTCAATACTGGAACAAGCCTTAGCTATGAGTATTGGGGTGGAATTTTGTCTAGTACATCTAAGCTCAGTTCACTGTCAGAAGCAACTAGAAGAAATGGCAGAGACAGTATGTGGACTTTGAAGAAGCTCACTTGCTGTTTTTCAGAAGCAGGTGGAACTGGCTGGATGTTCAGCAGGCAGCAGTGGTTGGGTGCATGCTGGGGAAGGTTTTCTCACCTTCTCTGCTTCTATGAAGAGTTGGTAGCCCTGTCTCGGATAAGGGACTTGGCACAGAGATGCTTGCTTTTGTCATTCTGAGATTGATGCTAGAACATATTCTTAATTCAAAGACCATTTGCCTGGTGCAGAACATGGTCTTTTTGTGTTGAGCTGCATTCATCTCGCATGCGCTTCCAAAGTTGGTACTGACTTTCACCTCTGTCCAGGAATAGTTCAAAATTTTGCTTTTTGGAGATGACGTATGTTTTGGGTTCAGATTCTGATTGTTGTAGAAACAACTTTTTTTCCTGTGTGATTGAATGGCAGTTGTTAACAAGCTGAAACATTTCCATTTATAGTCCTTGATAAAATTGGAGAGATTTAAAACCAAAGTGCTTTCAGTGGCATTTCCTTGATTTCAAAACTTAACCTCATTCACTCATGGCAGAGTGTGAGTCTATTGACTCTCCTAGACCATATTCTGAATCTGTATAACAAAACTAACACTAGGCATTATTATAAACAGGCTGCATTTCTCTGGAGCTACATAGACATTAATTAGTGCTGTTTCTATTCCAAAGAGTTTATGCTATGTGAGATAATCCATGCTAGAGTAGATTGCAGATCCAATGAGAAGTGCTGCAGTACAACTGAACACTTCCTAGTCCAGTGAACCAAGATGCTGTACTGAATTATTTAACTGGAAGAACCAAGGGTTTTCTCTGATCTTAAGCGTGCCATGAAAACACAGTGTTTTTTAGAATTCTACCCTCTAAATTTCCCTAGCTGTTTAGGATGAGAACACTCCCCGTGCATTTGAGCCAAGGTTAAATGAGCACAGCTGGATTCTGGATTGGAAATGTGCATTTGGTAGATTACATGGACAAATTGTTCACACACAGAACAGGCTTGTTGGACTGAAATCTTGGAAAGCACTTTGAGCATACTACAGCACAGAAATGTTAAGCCAATGTATAAAACAGAAATACCTGAGCACCTGTTAAAATGTCTTGGTATTAAAGGCAGTGTAATGCACTATATATGTAAAGTTTTTAATATTTTAATCTATTTTATGGTATTACTTATAGAGCACTGAGGATGAGCCCAGTTCTGACTCTGATGTGGAGATTTTTGCCACCTCCTTAAATTTGGCTGCATATTTTTGGTTGGGGTTTTTTTGTTTTGTTTTTTTTTTCTCCCTTCATTGGCCATGATCCTTCCATCCTCACATTTAGCTCTTCTCCCTAGCTGTTACTTGTTGCCTGGAGATGGCATTACTGGCCCTATCCCTTAGCTGTGTTTAGCATTCAAACCGAAGCATAAGCAGGATCACATTTGGCTAGAGTCCAGACAGGGAATCCAAAACTGGAGGCTTGTGGCTAAAAATGCTGGGTTTCCTAGTGTGGGTCCAGGCCATGTGAAGGTTGGCTGTCCTGGAGGGTTGTGAATCAATGGACCTTCTTGAAATGGTGTGAATGGTATCTGGTCCTGGGGATGGCATGGTGTAGGGTGACAGACTTGATTACTGCCTCTAGATCCTTCCTTTCCTCCTGGTGCCTGAGCTGTTTTGAATCAAATGCTGAACTGTTTCAGAACGTGATTTGTAGTAAATCAGCCGTCCCAAGCTACCCTGTCCCTGCTTGTGAATCAAAGTCTTTAAATGCCTACCACGTGGACACCTTCTGTAGTCCTGTAGGCAGCTAACAGATCTCTGATTTAACAGAGAAGTGAAGTCAGCTCTGGGCCCAGTGCTACTGTGAGGTTGGTAAATGGGCACTGAAGCCCCCCCTCAAATGCCAGGAGCAAATGTTTGGAGGTTAAGGATTTCAGTCCATGAATAGCTAATGGTCTACTTGACCTACGGCAAGCTTGCAAAGTACAAGATCTTACACCTCCTCACCTGCTTCATGCTACACTCACTTACCAGCTGTTCAGCGGCTGCAAGTGTCCTAAGTTGGCAATTTGTCATAAGAAGCTCTAATTGTGGACGTTGTAGGAAGTTGTGAAGAATCAATAGATGGCTCTAAGATTATTCAGTTTGATCTTATGTGAACTCCATTTTCAAGTTGGATATGGGCTTCTGCTTTTTGGTGTTCTGTTTTAGATGGAACACTGGAAAGTAGTGCTAACCTCCTGGGTAATCTGTTCTGGTGAACACAATGTAAGGATCTGGATTCTTCTTCAGTCTGTTTATTAGGCCACAATAAGGATTTTTGGAAGGGTGAAGGGGAGCACTGACAATTAAGAAGGAAGGAGTATAAATTTTAGAGGCTGGGGAAAGGATACTTATATTTATTATTTCTATTAGTTCCACTCGTCTAGCATATCTGCAGCATGGTTAGATTTTAACCATTTTATATACTACAAGAGATGTTGCCTATTAGGTAACATAAAGGTAGGGTTTGTAGCTCCCTGTTCTGCCTAAGTGACTCCAAGATGAAATTGAAATTTGTTTAATGAAATAAAAAGGAAACATCATAACATTTTATTACTTTATTCTTGCTCTATGAAAGACCCACACAGACAGGAAATTGGTTATAAACTGGTTGGTAAACTTAAGTGTATAAAATGCAGTGTAATTCATGAAGTAAATGCAAAATTCCTGTGTCTTTCAGTTACAGTCATCATGGGTGTTACATGTGAAAACTTTTTTTAAAAATTGATTAGGAAGTTGCCAGTGTCCTTTTAAATGACCCACGTTCTTTCACTAAGTTTTCTTTCCAGCCATTGTGTAGCTTATGATTTTTGTAGTGAAAATTGGCCCGCAAAACTTAATGGAGACTTTGCTGTTGACCTGAAAGAAGCCAGGATTAGACAAGTTTGGTTTTTTTAAGAGATACAAAACAAAATTACACACATAATTAGTCATAGTTCTTCTCACACAAATGGAGTAACTTGTTTGTTGTTTGCTTAAGTCATCTTTTCAACAGTAATTATTAGCAAGTTTCAATCAAAAATAATTAGTGCAGCATAAATTGTTTTGAAACTTGTAGAACATGGCTGCAAAAGGCCAGACCTTTTTTTGTTGCAAAAGCTTGAAGCCAAAAGCACTGCTAATATACTGTTGTTTAGAAAATACAACTCCTTGGGCTTGGAAGTGCAACTTGCAGTCACTGCAGAGGGACAAGAGTGTGGAGCAGCTGTCCTGCGGGCTGGTAAACCACTGGAATCACCTGGGGCAACTGGATGGCGTTTGGGGTGTGGTGGTAAATGCAGCTGCTGTTGTGGATTGAATTTTTCCAATGAATAGATGCAATTGAGCATATGATCAGTGACATTCCAGCAACCTAAATGGGCTGTACTGTACTTACTGTACTTCCTTAGAGCATAAACAGCCACTGACATTGTAATTTAGAGTGGACTGCAGCAGTTCTAGCTAAACTGTGGAACATTACACACTTGTCGCCCCACCAAGCAAACTTCTTTTCTTTGATCAAGGGTGCCTTTTCTGGATGAAGATTTCTAGAGGTTGGTTGGGCAGCTATTTTTAAGGAAAAATTATGTTTTAGGGTTTTTTACAGGCTATGTACCTCCAGTAACATGCATCATGTACTATACACAGATAACTATATGAAGCAGGGAAGTTCTTACGCTTCATTCTTTCCAGAGGCTCTTATAAATATCTCTGTAATAAAATATGTACACCCCACCTGTGCCAATAGCAGAACATTCCAAAGGGGAAGATCTGTCCTTTGGACACTAATTATAGTGTCTGTCAAGGAACTGGAATGGTGTTTGTGGGTACTGTAATGTGTCTTAAGAATATCAAGCTGACCATCTTGTCATCTGTGTTACACTGAGTTCATGGAATCCACTTTGTAGAAGTGGGGTGGTTTTTGGTTCTGTTTGGTTTTTTTTAAATCCGCCTTCTTGCATCCCAAGATTCTTTTGATCTCTTCATCATGGATGACATCCTTTTTATTTAACCCATTTGGCAAAGATTCTACCCTGATTTGGGAACTGCTGCTTGATTTTGAGAAACTTGAGAATGGGGAATGCAGTATTTATCTCAACTTGAACAAATATTTGCACCTCTTTAAGTGAGGGGAATTCTGCTGCACCAAATAGAGCTTGGGCAGAAAGTCGTTTTTATGTCTTGCAGGTAGAATTAGTATTATGGTTTTTCTTTTCTACATAAGGTTTTAGGTCGTGTTTGTTCACATATGATCCATGTGCCATTTAGCAGTGTGTTACTGAGCAGTGTGACTTTTCATCCTATTGTTGGAGGGATGACAGGAAGCAGATACAATGCAAAACTTTGTTTTGGTAACAGACAATGCATGGCTGCAGTTTTGCTTGTAGCAAAATACCTGTTGTGATGTATTTGTTAAGAGGACAAGTCTAAAAAGACAGCTGCCTTCAAGGTGAAGGGCAGCAAATTTGTAATAGCCCTGAGCAAACGGGGGAATCAATTTCATAACATTGGCCTGTCCCATAACAAAATTTTGTCTTTTGATTGGGTAAACTTTAGCTGTGTTAAGAGTTCTGCTTGCCCAGCTATTTACCAAAACCTCCAGGATGAATACTTTAGTCATGATCCGGGTGTTTTGGGTCCAGGTTGTTTTGTTAATGAAAAATGCCTGAAGAATGAGCTGTTACAAGACTGCCTAGGTTATTCTGTGGGACATATGTTAAAAGTGGCAAGAGTCATTACAAGCTGTGTTGCAGATCAAGAGGAAATAAGTATTCTTGGGTTACAAGGAGAAAAAAGGGGCCTTCAAATGAGGGCACTCACTGCTGAATGCAGGAGAAGGATTTTATTTTAGCAACTGAAGTAGATTTGATAATTCAGGCCAACAGTCTCTTGTGTGTTCATTTGCCTTCCTCATTTGAAGGTAAGTTGTTCACTCTGTCTCCTCTTTACTAGCTGTGTTGAGAGCTTGTTTCATAATCTTTTCCTATACTTTTTTCTTTTCTCTCTAACCTCCACCTCCCTCTCTGGTTTCAACCTTTTTCTCACTTCCGAGAAGTTTCCAGTATCATCCAGTGTTCTTCAATCAAAGCATGTAATGCAATATGTTTTCCCACCAATACACCTGAAGTTAGCCCCTTGAGTCAATTCAATTTTTAGCTGCTTCAGAAAAAAAGTGGTCATAGCTTTCCAGGGGCTGAAAGCAAGAGGTGAGGACTGCTCTTGAGCCAATACCTGTTGACACCTCTCTCTTCTATCCAGTTTCTCTTGTTGCCAGTCTTCCTATGTTGCTGTCACTTTTTGATGACACTGTCTTAGTGAATATACTTAAATCCTCTGTGTCATGATGCAGTTCCTGCAGTGTATTTGGGAAGGTGCTCCTGGTTTGTTCTGTGTAAGTGTGGCTTAGAGTATGCTCTTGTCCTGCAGAAGAATGAAAAATAATTTTGTCTTTTCCCTTGTATTTTCACGGTGGTAGAAATATTCCTTGGCAGTAGTAGGTGACTGCATGTGCTCCTTCATGTGACAAGATGTGGCTTCTTGGCAGCTGGGCAGTAATGTGGCACTGAACAAGACTGCAGGATGTTTTGAATTCTGCCCTTTATTCTTGTTAGTCTCCTTTCCCCTTGGGCCCCTCACTACAGGGAAGACATTGAGGTGCTGGAGCGTGTCCAGAGAAGGGCAACGAAGCTGGTGAGGGGCCTGGAGCACAAGTCTTCTGAGGAGCGGCTGAGGGAACTGGGGTTGTTTAGCCTGGAGAAAAGGAGGCTGAGGGGAGACCTTATGGCTCTCTACAACTACCTGAAAGGAGGTTGTAGTGAGGTGGGTGCTGGTCTCTTCTGTCAGGTGGCTGGTGATAGGACGAGAGGAAATGGCCTCAAGTTGCGGCAGGGGAGGTTTAGATTGGATGTGAGGAAAAATTTCTTGACTGAAAGGGATTGTCAGACATTGGAACAGGCTGCCCAGGGAAGTGGTGGAGTCCCCATCCCTGGAGGTATTCAAAAAGCATGTATACAAGGCACTTCAGGACATGGTTTAGTGGGCATGGTTGAAGGTTGGACTTAGTGATCTTAAAGGTCTTTTCCAACCTAAATGATTCTATGATTCTTTGGCAAACTATAAAATAAATTGCATCTTTGTAGTAGGATGATGTTTGAAATGACAGAACAGGAATCAGATGCCAGACTTCAACTGTAGATAAGTGTGAATCTTGACTTATGTTAAACTAATGCTTCCCTATTCCTCATGTCAGATCATCATTCTACAAGCTTGGGACTTAATATAAAAGTCTAAAATTATATATTGCTGTAACAGGGTGCAGGATTAACTTGCATTGGATACTGAAATTTTATTTATTAAAATTCAATTGCCAGGAGAAGGTTGAGCTATGGATTTTTTTTTTTTTTTAATAAAAAAAGGAAATGGCTTCATCACAGTCACTAAAAGTTCTGCATAAGCGTTAACCTCAGTCTCTGAATAAAAAAGCCCTTGTGACCAAAAGTGAAGATTGCCATTATTATAACAGGAAGTTGATATCACAGTAGTAGTAGGGTGTAACTGTTCCTTTTGCATTTTCTGTTGTTCTCAGCCTAAATCTCTGTTGTTCTTTTCACTTTGTATCTGAGAGGGACCAATATGGTTTTATGCTGAGACTGAAAACCAGCATCTCTGCATGGGGTGGGGGTGGTGGTTTTTTGGTTGTGTTTGTGGGTTTTTTTCTGGCTCCAAAAAATGGAATGATGCTTTTAAACCTAGAGAGATTTCAGTAGAAGGACTGGATGCAAGGCTTTTGCATGTTACATTCTTAAGATGTAATCCAGTATGTGAATTTAGAACTCATTTAATTCAACCTAGGAATGCTTTTCTGATAGTTGCTAAACTAAATAAAAGTTCCTGTTAAAGCTGGTAACTGAATATCTGTAGAATGCAAATAAAAGTCCATGACTACTTCTTCTCATGTGATACACAGGTATGTGCCATGCTTGTGTGGAGTGTTGGTTTTTTTTTTTAATCTCTTTTTTTTTCCCTAAAGCATGGCTAAGTATACATAGAGTAACTTACAGTGGCAGTCCCTTTTTTCCTCACTTTTTTTCTTGCTGTACCCACAGGAAAAATTATTTTGCAGATATTTTGAAATCAGTTGATCAGCAGAACTGATACTTAAGTTAACGGGAAGAAAAAAAAAAGGGGGAGGAATTTCATCACTACCCTGTGTAGATATACTAATACTGTCAGCAGGTATGTGAGTTTATAGTAATTTAAATGACAAGAGTGTAGCCAGGCATTCAATTGCATAATATGATCTGAAGGGAATTAAACTACTTTTTCTTCCATTTTATTTATAAAATATCATTACCAGATACTGTCATATTTGCCCAAGGGCAGAATGAAGTTACTGCAACTGCATTTTCTGAAAGCACAGTAGTATTCCAGCTGTGTGTCTTGTTTTCTGGAGGTATTCAAAGTGCTGGCTGAGTTCTTACCAGACTACTGTTGGAAGGAGAAACAGTGACCAGCATGGTCATGCCCAGGAGGTAGGACTAAGGATCACACCGCTGTTGCTCTGAAGGTGAATGGTTATGTGCTACAAAATGCAGCAGAAGTGCTTTTTGGTTGTGAGGTTGATAATGTCACTCTCGAGCAGACCACAGGTGGTAGGTGCTCCCTTGGGCGCAGCATTCAAATCCTGCTCAGCAGCTGCTTGTGGTGGTAGTGACTTCTACAGAATGTCCATGTCCCATGTGTGGTGCCCCTGTATCCCCCCAGCCTACCGTAAATCAGGCTCCAGTACATACAGTCTTTCTTCCTTGGGTACTGGCTGCCTCTGTGACTTGCAAATGCATGTATGCAACGCTATCTAAAATAGATGATGAGAGACATGAAATAGACTTTTAAATTGAGTTTTCTTGGTAATGGAAGCTGCTGTTTTTCTCATTTATTGGGTATGTCCATTAATTCTGCACCATTGGCTTTTTTTTTTTTTTTCTTCTTAAATCTCTCTTAACAAACAGCAGGGTAGGCACAGGTTTTCCTTTATTTGACTTAGGAAAGAATTCTGGCTGGATTGCAAGCTGCCTCACTACGGATGTAGCTACTCTAGAGTAGATGTTTTACAATCAAGTACTGCTGGAACAAACACAGTTTGCACTAGTAAAATCAAGGAGGGTCAGACACCCTGTCTGTTTGCTTAAAGCTACAGATGTTTGTGGCCTTATCCTTAAATAACAAATTAAGTCGTGTACAGCATGTGAAATACATTCCACTTTTTTCACTCTTTCTGCTTACGTTCGTAACCTAATTGTGAGTTTAGCTTATATCTGGCATTTTTACGCTGCTTGGAGCTGTGGCTTAGAGTGGAAAATGCTGGTCCTTATTTCTAGGTTTTCATAATTCCCTAGCTTTTTTGGAAAAAAAAAAAAACCAAACAAAACCAAAACAACAAAAAAAATCCCCAAAACCAAATTTAAAAATGCCTCTGATTACCAAAATGGAGGCTGAAGTTGCTGTGGCATTGTGGTCTTTGGTGTTAAGCAGCAGCAGGCTTGTATTATCCAGACTTGAGAGGGATCCCAAGTTCCCATCTTCAGAAGATGCTTAAATAAAAGCCTGGTGAAAGTCAACCTGCTGTCTGCCTGCTCTACGCATCTGCTGGTGGTCACCCAAAATACTGTTGCTGCTGGAATATTTTCAACTTCACCTTACTTGGCAGCTGATGTCTTCCCTGTTACCATGTGGCTTCTGCTGAGGTGGTTCTGTCAGCTCTGATCTTGATGGGGTCACCCAACTATGGTTGCAGCACAGCAAAACTGGTTTTATTCTGAAAGTCTCGTCCTGCCATCTGGACTGTCACTGGCAGTTCACAAGAAACTTCTGATACACAAATTGACACACAGAAGTTAGGTTTCACCCAAGAGATGCATGTTTGCGTATATGTATTATGATGACTGCAGTGTTTGCACGGTACCAGCTGTTTGCAAAGAACTTAATCCATAGGATTTGGTACTGCACTGAAGATTTCTTTTTCAGTCTAAGTGAACAAGACTGTAATGTTTGAGGCTGTGTTCTGCTTCCCTGCAGTGTAAGAGATGGATTCTTCTTGATGAGAAACTTGTGCTCTTCATTTTAACTGAATCCAAGCAATTAAAAATATTTCCCCAGGGAGGTGAAGGATGAAGAGAACAGGAGAGGATATGAAAATACTTTAAAAAAAAAAAAAATTATTTCTAGGTCAGTTAATTTTCAGAAGGCTGAAGCCAAAGAGTGCTGCGTACCCATAACTTTGTGAATCAGGTAACAGCTATGGCAGGGACAGCCTGTGAAAATAACTATATTCTGTGCTGCTTTGCGATTATTAGTGTATATGTGCATATGTGAAACAGTTACTGCGAAACATACTGTCTTCTATGCATTACAGAAGATATAAATGCAACGTAAATGGAAAAATGTTGAGATTTAAATGTAGATTGCTTGAATGAGCAAGCATTTTGCTACTGTTTACTATATCCTTCGTGACTGTAATGCACGGTTTGTAAATTACTCATTTCATCCGAAGCATGCAAAGATGCAGTGTATTACTCCTCACATGCATAAAATGCTAGAAAGAAGGCTGCTAATAGTATGTGATAATATAGTGAAGTTCTTGCCCATCAAAGAGAGTGACTTCAGTAGGACAACTAGCAGTGTAAAATTATTCCTGTGTAAGTCTTTATATGGTTAGGTTTGGATTTTATCCACCATTTATGAATCTGGTGGATGTGGGTTGTTTCAAAACAGAAGAAAATGTCAGCACAGACTCAAGAGATCATCATCGCTGCTCTGCAGTTTCCTTCTCTCCCTGTTCGTTTTGTTCTTCCACTGTATCAACTCCTAAATATCTTCAAGGCTATTCAAGTCTATACCTTCCTTTACCTGTTGTCCTATTGTGTTGTTTTTTCTGCTTCATTGGTTTGAATGACTAATATTCAACACCTCCTCCATGCTTTTCTCCATGTGCCTCTGAATACCCTAAATGAAATGCATATTTATTTTTTTATAATTGCAAACTATTAAGAAAGAACTCTTTTATAGACTTCAACCTTATTTTTTCAATAAATTTTATGAGACATCCTACAGAATTATGGATGTAACTGTAATGTGACTTTGACAGCATACCCCATATATTTTCATTTCTGCATCTTTTCTTCCATTCAGTGTCAGGATTCCGTAGTTTGCCATGGTCACTGGGTTCATTCCACCTTCCTGCCAGATGTCAGCCTGATAAAGATGCATAAAATCTAATTTAATCAATGTAACTGGAACCTTAGAAATACTAACAGGTGCAGGGTATCCTGGTTTATAAAAAACAAAAAAAATCTCTGGCTGTCCCAATTAAAAACACAAAAAATTGTGGCCATATGAGATCTTTGAATCAAGACAAATCTACTCCATATTTGGCTGGTTTTGTCCTGGCTTCAAACAAGTGCTGAATAATTTTCTCCAGAGGTGTGCATTCCACTTTGCTGCAGCCTTTTTTTTCTGATTGTCCAGAACAATTTCTTGATTGTGCTTTTAGATGATCCCCCGATTGCCTGTGTAATGTGTGCTGCCCAGACATGGTAGTGACCAGCTGGCTGTGTTCTGGAGCAGGGTGGAATTTGTCTTTCCTTTCAAGTGCTCCAGGAGTTGCTATGCTGGAAACTCACTTCCATCTCCTTCCTGTGATCATTTCTTGCACCTTGGCCATCCCTCCCAGTCTGAAAATCTTTTTATTATGTTCTCTAATGCAAGCACTAAGTTCACTGAGTGCTTTTTGAAGGTGCTTTATGAAGAACCTGTGAAACGTGTGGTGGTGCAGTCATGCAGATGGTGGAGAGGAAGTGTTGGTGCAGTGCTCAACAGTGCAAATCGAAGACCTAGAGCCTAGGAGGTTACAAGCGGGCAAAAGTCAGCAGTCTGCCAGGGCACATGGCGAGCTAGCTCCCCATACTACAAAAGCAGGACCTCACTGGGAAGTGCCAGCAAATTCAAAAGCAAGCCACAAGAATTTTCATCTGTGTCGGTGTGCCTCCCCCTGCCCCCCATCTCTCTGTTTACTGAGAAATGAACCTTCAGGGGTTTTAGCCACATGAAAGTAACCTAGAAAAAGTATATTCCAGTACTGTTTTGGTGCTGTAAAACCTTCTGTAACAAATCAGTTCCACTTTCCAAGGAACTTCCCTGTGGTTCATAAGTGTTAGAAACTGCTGGAGGTTGAGAACTTGCTGTTGCAGGCCCTGCTCTACACTTACACAGAAATGGGTGCTCAGATTTACTGCCAGCAAGAAGCTGTTGCCTCCTGAGCCTGGAACACCTCTGTTCAGGAGGCAAAGGAGGGTCCGAGCTGCAGCACAGTCTGTGGCAGAGCTCTGGTGTTGGAGGTAGAGCTGCCTTCTAGATTCCTGGGAAGGTCAGAATGTCCTGCTGTGTGTTTAGCATCTCCAGGAACACTATTTTGGGCAAATAGCAATGCTATGTGTTTAACAGGATTCCTTGTTCTTTTGCAAAGAGCCGTTTTCCTCTTGCTTTGTGGAGGAGGGTTTGTGCTCCCAAGTTCACCCCTGTCTACTGGAGTTTGAACTCAGGGGTCTTACATGGGCCAAACAACAGCAGCCATAGCATTAGCACAGCATCTAGGGGAGGCCAGTTATCTTACTTTCAGCAACGCATAAAACTTCCTTCTCTTCCTCTCTCCCATTACCTTGAGATAGGACCATTGCCCAGCACTAGACAAAACTCTTAACTAGCAGGGCACCATCAACCCTCCTTGCACACAAATTTGGGTCCATGAATTTGGGGAAAACCCTGCCACTAGACCACAGGTTGTTTTGCCACTTTGACATAATAGTTTTGTGGTTTCCCAGTCTGGGAAGACACTCAATGGAACTAATTTTTACTTCCCCCCACCCCCCCTTTTTTTTTCTTTTTGACTCTTGGATCATGGCAGCTAAGGGACAGAGGAGGTGTTACTGCTGAGGTTTAAACTCCAACAGGAAAGCAATAACTGGCAATCATGAGGGCAAATGGGAAGCATAACAAGGATGGAACCCCTGCTAAAAAGCAGCAACGGGATGTGTGAGGAGAGAGAATGATGTTTGGCATTTACTTGGGGAGGAGGGCAATCAGGTCACAGAGCTGCTAGTGATGAGTTCAGCCATTAGTAGCAAACTGGTTAACTGGAGGGATATTAGTGCTAATGAAGTATCTGCCTTGAAAATTAGATGTAGTTTTGGAGGATGAAAATCCTAATCATACACACTGAAGTGCTGTTTTGGTCTCTTAGCCCCCAAGCTGCCTACATGACCGAAATCAGTGCGTGTTCATCAAGGGCTCATACTCAGGCATTAGGAAAGTCCTTTTCTTCAGCTTGGCAGTGTGAAAGAAACAGCAGCCTGAGCCAGAGCTGCTCCCTGCACTCCAGGGAAAGCAGCATGGGGTTCCCAGCAGTGCCCCCCAACAGCACGTGCCTGTTGCTTGCTCTAGCTGGCAGGCACTGTAGAGGAGGAGAGGCGTCTTCCCCACCTTCCCAGCCTATTGAATTTAAAAGCTCCAGGTTGCTTTGCTTTCCTCCTCCCCACTTCCCTCTTTTCAGTGTTTTTTATGTGCTTGCTGTCTAAAGTCATGCTTAACCCCTCATCCTGCCCACATGCTCTGCTCAGTAGGCTTAACTGCTTTTTGTGCTTGTAGGTAACACCCTTCTCTGTTCTAAAGGCCTGGCTTATATGCTTGTTGCAATGGCTGTTCTTGCTTTTGTGAAAATAAAGGATTTGCTTTTCATGTAAAAATAGCTTTATTATTTCCATACGCGAGTAGCAATCAGGGCGGGCATATTTCCAGGTCAGCCTGGAGATGGGGTTGGATAGTGAAACCCTGTGTTCCAAAAATGGGCTGGAACCAGCAACAGTTCTTGATGTGCTAAGCAAAGCTAACTGGCTTGGAGAGAGGTAGGATCCCTTTTTTGGGTGGACGTGCAACATGCTGGTATCCTTCTGCTACGGAGGGGAGCCAAGCATTGACATAATGAACACTTTATTCTGTTAAGTACTTATGTTAGTTTTACAGTTTTCTCATAATCATGTTCTTTTGGTAATTGTAGGCATGGGTTTTGAATAAAAGATTACAAAGGAAAGTTTCTTAGGGCATAGTCAGTAATAACTTGTGCTTAGAGTGTCTGAGTAGAAGGGATGTTTGCAGGAGCAGTCTGTATTATTCCACAAGATTGTGCTCAGTTGGGTACTGAGTAAATAAACAGTAAATGTGCAAATCTTGGATAATGTTGCTCTATGATTGTTTAGATAGTCCAGCTGTACTTTGGATTTTGTTCTCTGTGGTAGCTGTCTTGTGAATCTTCTGGCTCATTGCCATGTATTTCTAGATTTATATGAACATGATGTGGATCTTTTTCATCTTCATATTTTGCTAGTTCATATTTTTACTTCCTTCAGGAATATTTTAGAGGTCTCTGTAAGGCTTTTAAAAATTAGTCAGCTTGAATTTTCCCTTTATCTTCACGGAAGTCGCTACAGAAGTAAGAAAAAAGCACAGAAGGGGATTACAGGCAGCATTAAAAATGTTCCTTTAGAACAGAAAAGCAGATTTAACATGAATTAAAAACTCAGCTCTGTTTCAGAGTTGCAAAAGCTCTTTTATTCACCAGAGAACTGTTAAAGCTAGTCATTTTTGGCATAGTATCGGTCAGGGAAGCGTGACAAAGTGCAGTGGAATGCACTGAGCTGCGATCCAGCTTGTAGTGGTATATATGACTTTAGTGTATGGAGCATTGCAGGAAGTGCTGGCGGGGTGGTGGGGAGACCTTCTCATCTCATCAGCTACTGAGTGACAGTGTTCTTCCTCAGACCCTACCTGCAACAACAGAGGGTCCCTTGGATGCTTGGGTCGGAAGACAAAACCTGAAAAGCCTGTACAATCTTGAGTTTCTGGTAGGACTTGGCTCTGTTCTCTGAGCACCGCTGTGCAGAATGCGGTAAGATGAGAAAGTTGGCAATAGTAGCATGTTTGGGATTGCAGGTCAGCTGTACCTATCTAGACTGGGACTGTATCCCCAGCCCCACCATCCTGGAAGATGAAGATTCTTGGGCTGAAATTCTGTCCTCATTGAAATCAGCAGGAAAATTCCTATTTATTTCATCAGGCCAGAGCTTTGCTGCTTATTTTGAGCAGTAAAAGAGTACTCCTGTTACACCCCAGTACACACACATGCTAAGTCCATTTACTTTGACTTAGGTTTTGGCACAGATTTTGGCCTTAAATGGAAATCTGTTCAAATCCATTTAATATTGGTAGCTTGGATTTGAGATTATATAGATGGTTAAACCCAGCTATATGTGATAATTAATAACCAGTTAAGATATTCCTGTAATTTGAAGCGTACCTGGTATTTTCCTTCTTTATTCTCTGAATTGTGATGTTGGCATCCACGGAGTTTTCCAAGCATTTGTAATGACGTTATAAGAAAATCTGATAGTACCTTTCCTGGCAGAACAGGATCTTTGGTCTATGACCTGCATGTTAAAAATTGGGAAAAGCTTGGTGTGGTATGGATCGTGTTACCAGTGTAAATTGCTAACAGGAATTTTACTGTTCACCTTGGGTTTCACATTTGCGTCGCTCTGGTACAGCAATGATCAAATACAAAGCCACTGTTATACTGGTATTGCAGTAAAGCTGTGTGGTGCAGCATTGCAAAAAATGAGGCCTCTACCCAGAAGCCATTACAACCTGAATTGATGTTCCTAGAGTAGAGATGTAGGAAGGTTGCAGCACAGAGAAGATAAAAGGATAATAATATTTAGTGGGTTTATTGTTTCCATAGATATCGCTGTCATTTTTACTGTCTGCTTACTCAATGCTCTTCAAGAGGAGAGCTTGAGGTTGTATTGAAAACACGGGCAAGTGTTCAGAGCAGGAGTAAATGAATAGTCAGCTGCTGGGATGTCGCAGCCCATATGCTTCAGGTTAGAAAGAATGCAGAAGTTGCTTGGCAGATAGATCGCTTAGATGGGAGCATTGTAATACTCATTGAAAGCTCATTTGGCATTTAGGATATAGATCCTATTTAAGATGTAGGCTGTCAGATTATTACAGGTTAGGGTACTTCTGCTCTAGATTCTTAGCTCTACCCTTTTGCAGAGACAAGCTGAAAGTTGGGAACTATTAAAATTGATATACAAGAATCATTATAGTCATTCAAGTAATGGGCTGCATATGGAACTACTATGACTGTATTACTGTTTTCTTTGCATGGCAGTTTGGATAGTTCCAACATCTCAGATATTGGGTGTTCCAGAAGATAAATCCTACAAATTCCAGTTGTGGAAAAAAAATGCCGAAATTCAGGTTTTCACACATAATTCTATACTTGTGTATATATATGCAGATACTTCTAAGCTTGCTTATCATTGGCCTCTGTGGTTAGTCTCTGAATGTGGTGGCAGATACTGGAAAGCTTGATTAAAAATAATCATAATGTTGACAGTTTTAAGAGCCAATGGATGCCTTAGAGAAAAGGAATGGACAGTTGCAATGCTTGTTACAGGAAGTGAATGCTAACCTTGTAAGCAGAGTGTCTTCTTGAACACTGCTTTTCAGGAATCATTGCATCTCTAATTCTGCATCTCACAGTATTATCCAAGGCAGCGTACACACAGACAGGAGACCACTGTGAGCAAGATGCACTCACAGTAGAAGTGAGGAAAGAGCATTTCTCTGGAGCTATAGAAATTACTCCCAAGGCGACCTCTCGGAGCTTACTGGCATAGCGAGAACTCAATCATCAAAATACAGGGACTGGCTCCATGTATCATTACCATGGAGGCCTAGCTTTCTTTTGGACTTGGCATGCTCAAACAGATCTTCTCATGAACCTGCAGTGCAGTGTAATGCACTGACATCTTTTTAACAGTACTTGGCAACATGCACACAGGTTAGAAACCAGTAGGAGTACTGTCTCCACCCAGTTCTTGTAGGGGAAATTTGGGACTTGGAACTTGACTGCCTAACCAGACATGTATCCTTACCTTTGGCAGCTTTGTTGAACAGGTGCATAGAAACTATATTTTTTTACTTTGTCCAGAAACTGAGATGTTCACCAGTGCAATACTGCACATTGTTGAGTCTTAGTTTCTGGGACTCTGTATTATGAAGCCTCCCTTTCATGCCATGTAGTGTTGTGCTTGTTACTGCTAGTGTTACCCTGTCAAAGCACTAGCCAGGTTTCATTCTGCACCTGAAATATTCAAGAAGAATTTTGCCCAGCGTGATTTTGCTGTAGACCTTGCTTTTAAGAATATGTTTTCTCAAGGAAGAAAAGTGATTACTTGTCTGTTACTGGTTTCTTAATATTCTGTACCCTTAAAGATCTTGGAAGAAACATTGCTGTCTTTCAATAGTATTCATGCAACTGAGCGTGTGCTGTGTTAACAATAATAATAATGAAGCCTGAAAAACAATTGCCCGTTGTTTTCCTATCAAATTACATGGGTTGAAAGCATTGGAAGAAAGTCTCCTAAAAGTTTGAGTAAAGTCTTGAAGGAGGGAGAGGAGGAACATTGATCCACTGCCAGGATTACTGGGAACTAGTAAGCAAATGTGTCAGCACCGAGTGACTTGGTGTAATGCACCACCACACTTGGTCAAGGGAACGGTTTCTTGATCTGCTTGAGCCTTTTCAAGCTTCCTCTTCAGACTTCAACTGTGGAGGAAGGATGGGTGGAATCATGTCCTCTGCTCTGCTCTTCTCCCTCTCCTTTGTTTCAGTCTAATCAAGTTCAGACTTCTTTAGAGTTCAAAGTACTGTATTTTCCTAAGAAATATAGTTGTTATGGAACAGGTCCAATATCTTCTGCAGTCAGTGTTACAGGGTTTTTATTGGCTTGATACAGTGAGATTTTTTTTTTTCTCCTTCCTCCTGTGGTTTAAAATTACTTGTCTAACATGTTGATTTATAGCCTGTCATGTAAGACTGTTTCCCCTTGGCTATGTCTTTTTAAGACAATCAAATGTATTTCTGAAAAATGTCCTGTTGTTGCCTTGAAATATTAGGTGATAACTGCACAAGCAAGAGAGGGATTAGCTTGTTAAACCTAATGTGACACCAACACACAAAATACTGCAATTAAAAACTTTCTTAAGGAAGCATGGGGGGGGGGGGGGGGGGG
>VYZV01023191.1:36473-90116 GCA_013401275.1 Pandion haliaetus | reverse complement strand
GGGGGGGCGGGGAGAAAAACCTTATGGTCTGAGATATCACAAGCACATTCCATTTACCTGGGAAGTTTCTAGGTTGGTGTGAAGGAAGGAGAGGAGACTCCTGGGCTGGGGCTCCAGGAAAGCAGCTTTTGGTGATGCTGCCAGAGCTCCTGTCTTTCCACTCATTCCTCCCTGGTTCATTCCCGCAAGCTGTGCCAGCGCGGCGTTTGCGGAGCTGAGTGGTGACTGATCAGGGAAACGATCCAGGTTAAAAATAACTTTTTGGGAACGGTGGGAGGGACACGAGCACAATTGCAGGGTACAGCGGGGGGCACAGAAAGGAGCAGAGAAGTTGAGAGCAGTGGCAGCTGCCTTGGCTGTCAACCACCATCAGAGGAAATGCCGAGAGAAGGCTCAGCCTGCACTCACGTGCTCTCCTCCTTCCAGCTGTGCTCCAGAGATGGCCATCTGCTCCTCAGTGCTGTGTCTTCTTACTCCTCCTCTCACCCAGGTCTTACTACCCCAGCTGAGCTGCTGCTGGAGTTAACCCTAGCTCACTTGGGTCAAAATGAGCTGAGTTATTTTCAACAGCTAAATCACAGGTCTGTCCTAACCCAGCTGTCTCTGGGGGCGAGCAGACAGCAGTGTGGTCAGGCAAGAGGGAAGCAGGTGATTGCTCCGGCACAGGGAGCAGTGACAGGCAGCCAGGGACAAGGTGGAAGTAGTTTTCTGCCGGCACACTTGCAGCTGGAAGATGATATGTGAATACTAAGTGACAAATGCTGAAGGTAGTGATACCATCATTTTTCAGTTGCTGCAGCTGATTGCATTGATGGCTAATGGCTGGTTTGTGAGGAGATACTAATGTTAAGGGGATGACATTGAGGAGGATCTTGCAAGAGGATTTCTTTTCTTACAACAACCTAAAATATGTATCACAGACTTTGCAGGTAAATGGAGCAGAGCGAGAAAGGTGCTTCTTCAGTACCAGGTGTCTTGACTATTAAAGTGTGCCACTTCGCTGGTAGCCAACAGAACTAACGTTGAGGTGAACTGAGTAAAGACACTGCTAAGGAAATACCAGACAAAAAAAGGACAATTTAAGAGAGGGATTGTGGAGACCTAGAAAGAAATGGGTTTATACTTTCAAAAGTTACTTTTGAAAATAATTATGCAATAAAAGCAAAGCCAGATGACTGTATTCCTTTTGTTCTGTTCAATATTATATAATATTTCTCCCCCTACTCTTCTGTGTTGAGCTGGACTTTGGTGTCTGCTTACAAGGTTCCTCTAGGACATTGATCAAAGTCTGTGTTACCAACTGGCCTTATTTCTATTTATTTATTTATTTATACACTTCTCTATTCTTAGTGAGCACAGAAAAGGAGTGGTCATGTGAAGCATTACCATGGAGCAGAAGCAGTCATTCATTTTCTTTGGTCAGTTTGGGGGACCCCGGTGGGCATTTCTCCCTCCCCCCAGTAGCTCCCGAGCTGAGGATGATGCAGCTGCTCTCTTAGGGGGAATTGTTTACCTCTCCATGGAATCTTGTCCCGGTCAGCTATGTGCTAAGAATGTGAATAATTTTGCTGCGGCTGCTTTACATGTAAAAAGCCTGACCTTAAGATATTTTATCCAGCTGGGCTTTTTTCTTTCTCTTTTTCTTTTTTGCCTCTAGCACTGGTAGATTTGAGAGTTCTGTCTTTTAACGGCAGAAAGCTGCAGTGACTAGCAGTCGTATAAAGTGCTTAGTACAAAGGGGTATTTTTGTAGTCTTAAAAATCATTAAATGGCAGTCAGTAGTATTTAGCAATTTTTGCTTTTGGACCTGTAGTTATACATGTGTATTTGATAGAGTTAATGAAACTAAGCACTGCATGGAGACTTCTGGAAAATGTCTAATGAGGTCCCTAGTGCGGAGCTTGAGTATATTGTATTACAAGGTTGGGCATATTGATTTTAAAATGTTAAAAGCTGAATGCCTTTTTTATATTTTCAAATGAGCATTTTAAAAAAAGAAAGCATTACAATTAATACATAAAACTGAAAAATGACAAAAAAATTTTAAAAATAATATTGTATGTAAAAGTTCTACATCTTCCTATTCTTTGAACAATAAATATACCAAGTTGTCTTGCCCAGCACACTTGCAGTGTGTGTGTGTGTGTGTGTGTGTCTGTACTGAAAAATATTAGGAATCTCAAGATAAAACCCAGATGTTTCTTCAGTCACGTGAGATGTGCTGTGTTGGGCTGTGAGGCTGAGAGAAGTAGCCTTCATTTGTCTCACAGTGGAGCTATATTTCTCAGATAATTATTTTTCTTTTTGACTGTGCATTACTGCTTGATGTCAGTTGGGGTCCCATTGTGGTATAAATTCTCAAAGGAGAGAACAGTAATGCATTCCAACCAGATATCCTGGAGGTTTAATATAAAAGTACTATTAAAGTGCTCCCCCAAGAAAAATGAAGGGTAACAAAACTCCTAAACTTCTAAAGGCCATATCAGGAATACACTTTGAACCTTGTTTGGAAAATTATGTTAGTATTTGACCTTGAATATGAATGGGCAACTTAATTTTACTGTCTTTACTTGAATTTTTCTTGTCTTGGAGAAGAGGTTTTAAAACAACACTTCAAAGTTTGAGTGGTTTAAGACTGGAAAAAAAAACATATAAAGTTGCAAGAAAAGGAGGGGAGAGGAGTATCACTTTAAATGTTAAAATCTTATGAAATACAAGAAAACTTGTAATGCCTTAAGTAGGCAGCACTCAGTAAAAACGACAGAGACACCATTAAGAGGAATAGATGCAAAATTCAATTTGTAGAGTGGGATACAGAGAAATGCAATAAACGGTACTACAGCATTGCAAATTTGCAGCATCGTGTGACTTTCTGGGGAACAGCTGACTTTGGCAGTGCAAAAAGCTCTTGCAGTCTTTGACACAATTCTCTTCTGTGCTTTGGGGCTTTATTCCTGGACAGCAAACCTCATAATTCATCTTGCTGAATCTGAATACCCAGTTTATAAGTCCCATGTATCCAGTTTGGATGAGAAATCGTTTGCAAGCTCTGTGAATATTTGTAAAAATCCTCTTTTATACATAACTCAGTATGTATGTATCTTTATAGTAGAAGGAAGAGCAATGGCTACACTCAATCTTAGTGTCTGTGGCCACTGAAAAGAAATGCTTGGATACACAAATAGCATTATGGTAAATGTAATGCCAGCCAAACGCATTTTTGGCTAATGTGAGCAATAAAATTAGTAAACACGTCACTTGCTGCTAATGAAGAGGAATAAGCTCATCATGAAACCTTCACTGAACTGCTATTCTATCCAGCTTGATTTACTTGCCCTGATAGAGTAAGAAACTGCTGTCTTGAGATCCTACACTCAANAAAAAAAAGGCAGGGGAGGGATATGTGTGGTTGTAGGAAGGAGTCATGCTATCATTCTGACAGCTTGGTGTGGGAAAAGTGGGTCTGGAGGAGAGCAGGGATGGCCTGCTGCTGTGGCAGCAAATGTGCCCTGGTTACTACTAAGTATAAAATACTAAGACCGCAAAACATCCCCCATGAGAGAGAGAACCTGAAAGAACCTGGTTCCAAGAGAATACTTAAAAGAGTTTATATAGTGCTTTTTAAATGGCAGCTGGCCTTTGCACAGCAAGGTGTTGCTTTTTCTGGAACTGCCATCTTAATATATTTAGTAATTTAAGATGCGTTATGTCAGGAGTAGGTTGTTTTTTGGTTTTGTTGTTTAAGATTGCACACCTTGAGTGTACAGACGCTCAACTCGGACCCCCAGAGTACAGAGTAGCAGATGCCATTTTTTATTCATGGCTGGATTTCATGCATGAGGATCCTGGTACACAACTGGAAATGAAGCTGCACTGGAGTGCCTTTCTTAAAACACCAGTGCTGTTCTGCAGTGTGGTGCACCTTTCCCTCAAGATTGGGTCCAATTCTACCTCAACTTTGAAGATACCTTCTATGCAAGGCTCTTCACCGTGTCCTACGTGTGTTGAGAGTTTGTGAGATTTCAGTGGAATCAATAAATTCCTGAAGGCAACTTGCTAAGACTTTTTTCCCCAGGAACTTGTATTGATTCTTTGCTGGATGCTGCAGTGTTTATTAATATTCTCAAATTGGCCTTTAATACTTATATTGCTATTAATGTCAGCACTGTTGGCCAAATTTGCGTGTTTCATTAGGCTGAGGGGAGTAAGGACAAATTAGTCTGGCTGAAGTCTGCCTGTTCTCTTGGGTGGGAAAACTTTCTGATTGCATCGGTGAAATGCACAGACCTCTCCTGCTCTCCTAATGATTTCAGTACACCTTATGAAGAAGGGATAAGAAAACGCTTCCTGTTCTTCACTTTTCAAGCTGAATTCTGGCTTTAAATTGAGTTTCTGGATCCTTTATTGCTTTCTGGATGTAAATCATACCAATCCAGAGGAAGATTTTAAACCAAATAGTGAGTGAATATTTGAAGATTCTCACCCCATGCGTATTATTCTCCTAGTTACAAAGGCTGAAACACCTGATACTGTCTGCTAATAGCTTTTGGCAAACCCTGCTACTCAGTGCTGCTGCTGAAAGGATTCGCTGCTCTTTGCACCAACTCAACTGCTTTACTCTTAGGATAAAGAAAGTAGAAGACAGGGTGATGGAAGGTGTTGCATTCAAGACTTTAGCAACTTGAAATACAGAGGCTTGGTAACAAGCTTTGCACTGGCTTGGACTTCTCTGTCATGTAGAAGGGATTTGATTTGGAGTACCAGATGGGCAACTCTTGTTCTTTGAGTTACAGTTGTAAGCCCCAGAGCTTGTGCACTGTTGGGCTTGGTATGAAAAGGGGATGGCATGTTTGGTAACACCTCTAGTTATTGAAAAATGTGAATGGGAACCTGGAAGGGGTTTTCAGTGAACATTACAGGAAGATGATGATGCTTCTTGGTTTGGGACAACTCATTTGCTTATACTTTAATTTGTTTTCTAATTGCCCTCTGTTTCCTTTTCTTCAGAGTTCAAGGGCAATCATAGGATGTTATGTTACCTTTGTAATATTAAAAGTATTGATGAATAGTGCTGTGGCTTGCCTTGGCTTGGCTTGTGGGAACCGGAGAAACTCTTAAGCCTCACTGGGTAATGCAAGGCATATGGCTGAGGTACTGTGTGACAGAGTACAGGTCACTGCAGTGGCTGCCAGTCAGGAGGGGCAGGAGTGAACTGGAACCAAGGCTGAGTATGGACTGTGTCCAGAGGGTGGGAAATTCCCGGTTCCTGTAAGCAAAGTAAGGGGATTTCAGGGAAGTAAAATAGCACCTTTGGAAAGGAGCTGTGTACATATGTGCATGTGTGTGCATGTGCATTCACACATGCGTGAAGTAAGCAAAGCTCTTCCGTGCTGCTCTGTAACATAAACCTGCCAATACAGTAATTTATAAATGCTGTTTATATAACATGATTTGGCCTCAGCATAAGATTTCTGAATTAGCACATAATAGTGCTCCTGGTTTGAGTTCCCACTGCTCCAGTGCTGAGGAAAGATAAGGAGAGATTTGTACAACTTTCTGTCTGTTGATGCACCTACCATGGGTCATTTGGTTAGACTGAACTCTAAATAGTTTAAATAGTTCTCCAATGAGCAGACTTAAAGAGTAATGAGGAACAGTTATGGCTGTATATACAATTGTTTGTTCTGCTTTAAATTAGAAATCCTTTTTAGAATAGGATTCTTCCCTTGTGTTTGTGTAGGGCTCAGCGCAGTGCTGAAGGCTTCAGGTGCTGTCACAGTTGAAGAGATTTTGTGCAGCTAGGAGATACCTTGAACAGTGAGGACATACAAATACATACTGTCCCCTCTCCTTTATTTTGTCATTAATGGAGACCTGGCCTGTGAATTTTGGTATATAGGTAGTCCTGGAGTACGTGTGTTCAAAAATGAATGCTGCGTGCTCATCCTTACACCTCTGTTCTGAGGTGGGATCTGAAGTGTGTGTTTTCCACAATGGGGACTTTCTGTACTTGGGGAGATAATACTCTGCCTATTACTGCTGACGAAGTGTGACTGCTCAATCAGGAGTCTGTGCTCCTTCAGAAGTTGGGGGAAAGAGTGGGTGCCTTCAGAAAGGGATGTTAGAGCCCCTGAGGTAGGCAGAAAGTCACTGTGTATCTTGGGTGCTAACAGTGTCACTCTCCACCAAGTATCTGGGGAAACTAGGCTTCTACCACCAGCTCTTCAGCCACAGATGGGCTTTTCCCAGGCCAGGGGTGACAGGGAGAACAGGCTCTTTGTCACTGTTCCTCAGGTCTATCCATTAAGCTGTCTCTGTGATGGGGCTCCCTGCACTCTGCTTCCCTTCCTTTCATGCCTGTGTCCTGGTTGGGGCAGAGCAGCTCAACTCTCTTCTTGCTTCCCAGCCTGCGTGGAAGAAAGGGAAAAAAAAAAGTGGTATTCATGATGGCTTTTGATTATTTTCACTCCCTTTCTATTACTGTTGTTAATGCTGTGGCCTCTCTTTCCTTGCCTGTTTGTAATTGTTTGTTCATGACACTTGAGCTTCGTGCAGAGTGCAGGTTTGTTGCCTGGGGCAGGACCTCTCCCAGAGTGCCTGACATGCTTCCAGAAATGCTATAATAAATGTATATATAAATATATTACTGAAATTAATGAAATTACTTGTCTTGTCTGACTGGTGACACAAACAAGAGCCTTATTTCTTCATGAAAGACACTGTGTCTTTTTTAATACATTGCTTTCAAAGGGCTCACAGGTTTACTTGGAATTAGATGAATTTCAACAAAGTCCCATACACAGACATACACACATGTACTCTCTGGGACATCAACAGGAGTTGTCTGATTAAATGTTGTGATTGAATTTGAAAATTGACATTGCAGTGCATGTGTGTTTTTTCTTTAAACAAATTGCATCTCTTGAATAGTTCATCAGAGCTTCTTGAAGTGTTTACATATGCACCCTTTGTCTGGAGATGCCTTGTTATAAATACTCCCTTCATTTTACAAGCATTTGTTTGGAAATATGTTGAGCAGCCATGCTTGGTTTATTTCCAAATGTCTTAACTTTGGGACCTTGGATTGGCTTATAGCCTGAAGTTTGTATCTCTCCTCTTCATGCAAAGAGCCTTATTTGAACAACTCATGGAACACAAGGAGTGTAGTGTAAGATGGCAGGTGTCCTCCGTGAAACACCCACAACCAGACACAGTAAGTCTTACAAGGAGCTGTGGTGGGCAGTATACTATACAAGTTCAGTTAAAAGAACAACAACAACAAAAAAGTTATATGCTGCTACTTGATATAAATTGCATAGTGTTAAAATGTATTTTGATATAACTGGTGCCTTTTGAGACACCTGCTAAGGAGCTGTGCCATGCTTTTAGTTACTGTTCTCAGCTCTTGTTTTTTTTCTCTCTTGCCCTTTCCAAGTTGATAAAGGCATTACGGTGATTGTTCTTTGTAAGTACCCTGCTGCTAAGTCTATAGAGTATTTTTTCTTCTCTTGGAAGAACTTAAATAGCCTAGATTAGTCATGAACTTAAGGAAAAGCAGCTGGGAAAAAACATTAGAGGAGTGTCATCATGGCCCTTTCATTTTGATTTTTTTGGTGATACTTGTGAAAGAACTTTGTATTAGCTCTAGGGCTAGTAAAATACAAAAACTAGCGTGATAAATTTAAAATGTTGGTTTCATTTGTCTGGTTCATTTGTTTGCTTTGTAATCATCCAGAGCTGTTTTAAATCTGAAAAGATACTGGAAACATTTTGAACAGCTATAATCTTGATCAGCAAAAGATGCTTCTCAATATCTAGTTACTTCTGTTTTATTTTGCCTTATTCCTTCCGCAGCTATAGGAAATGTGCCATGTCCTGTGGCTTAGAGGATTAAGGTAATCTTATTTCAGGGTTAGTTTGTGGTGTAGTGATACGAGGGTTTCTATCACGGGACCCAGAAGAATTGACATTTTAGCCCTCCAACATCTTTTTGCCTGCTACTCCAAGCTGAATATTTTGGGCTGGACTTAATTACTGTAATTAGTTGTAATAATGTGTAAACACAACAATAGCAGGACCCCATTGTACTGGATACTGCACAAACACAGAATAGTAAATACGGCTACCTTCTGTAAGTGACTGTCTAAATAAAGACTAAAAGAGTTTGAAGGCAAGCAGAATAAGTGGTGGCGTAGCAGCAAATGTCATGTTAGTTTTATTTTTATTTGTTTTTCTTCTGATAGGACGTTTACCAGAGCATCGTATCATTTCCAAAATCCTCCTTCTATCTTTTGGGCATACTCCCTTTGTTAGTTCTTCAAATACCCCTTGAAAATGTTATATAAAAACCTTCTGGTCAAAGTTGTTCCTTACTTGTAATTCTGCATTCCTAATTTACAGTCAGTTATTTTTTTCATATATTGATGTGATTTTAACTTAGTGAGTCTTACATTTCATCACCTATCCATATTCTTTTTCTCTCTGCTCCAACTTTATATACTACAGGGTGTCTCTTCTGCATACTTTTTCCATTAATAAGTCTGGTATTAAAAAAAAACAAAACAAAACAACAAAAGGAACAACTGACAGTGTGAAGTGGGAATGCATAGTCAGTGCAAAGCAGGGCTGGAGCATCTGACCAAAGTAATGGATGACCTTAAGGGCTGGAGTGCTACCAGAACTGAAAATAAATTCAGGAGCACAAAGGGTAGAAATGCTGCAAGCAAGGACTAAAAGCCAGGATTAAAGTCCCACACTCACAACTTCCTCTGCTGTAATCAACAAAGGAAGGGAATGACTTTACCACAAGGATAACTTTTCCACCACTGCATGTTGTCAAGAACAGTGTGTGCAGCTCTTAGCAAAATCATGTCCCAGTATGGTCTTTCTTGATACAGAGATGGGCTACTACACGGATAAACAGAACGAAGAGCCTGATTTACAAGAGAAAACTAAAAGAACGTTGTTTGTTTAGCCCAGGAGTCCAAGCTTTGCAAGCATCCCTTAGGATGAAGGGGCTCTTTCTCTGTAGATAACAGCAGAGCTGCTGAAGTTAAAAGACATCAGAAGTAAAGGTAGAGGGAATAAACTGACCTGCGTAATTTAGGCTGAAAGTAAGAGGGAGGTTTATCACCATCAAAGCAGTATAGCTTTAAAGGAGCTTTGTTAAAAGGAGCAGTGGGGGCAGAAAACTCTTTAACTAGCCATGGGGTAGATCGCCATTAGTTTCTGAATGGGTTACATGGTTTATGAATGGACTAAGTGATCCTGTGGCAAACAAATGGGCACTCAGTAGGTTTCCTGCTTTTTAGATACACTAAAACTGAAGACCGCTAATGATTCTCAGGATAGCTTCTTAATTATGTGGCTAGAATATTTTAATCAGGGTTATAGTTAAGCATGGGAATTTGTGGGCAAAATTTAGCTCCTGGTGTTAGCAACCTGAAAACAGGCAAAACAAAAGTGGAGTAGAAAATTGGATGAAGCATCCAACTATAGAATAATTACAGGTAGAAAATATTACACAGTAAGCTTCTCTGTTCTGTGGGGCTGCAGCAATCCTGACAGAGCACATGGTACACATAGTTTCCTGAATTTCTTAGGTTTTGCATGTTTAAAATCATGAATGAATATTTCTACAATGGTGGGCTATCGCAGAAAGGTTCGTAATCAATTCTGGACCATCTCTTCTGGCATGAGCTTTAAGTTTTTTCCCTTCCTCAGGGAACCTGTATCTGTTTCCTGCATCTGTCGCCCATCCTTCTTTGTGAATGGAAAGCAAGTAATTAATTTTTGTTGTTAGCAATTAATTACCTTTGCCAAATCTTGGAGGACCTATTGTCTTCTTCAGACACAATGTTCTTGGGAAAACGTCTTACTTATTGTAACCTCTTGTGCAATCTTCGCTTGGATGATAAATACATCTTGGCAACGAGGAGCTTTCTGAATGAAAAATGTTGCTGGACAACCCTGTAGTACAGCAAGAACGCAAGCCTCTGCCAATGCTGGTGGAGTACAGCCAGGCGGGAGGGTAAAATGGGGAAAGCCTTTCACATTGTCTACAGAGCACAGAGTGAGATGAAGTCTGTATATGCACACGTCCAAATATCTGTTTACCATCAAACAAGGATTTTCCCTGTTGAGCATCTGAGCACAAAGGTAGCCTTCCTTCTAGCAAAATCTTGACATCTCGGGGAAAGCAGCCTTCTACCAATGCGAGGCCGGAGAAATAACGGAGAGCATGTTGATGGTGCAGCTGTCTGGTTTGGGTAGCCCATTGTAGGAACTAGGTGGGAAACCATCCCCCTCCCCATTTTTCTCTATGAACCCACAAATTTGGGATCCTGCAGAGTTGCCTCAATCTGCTTCATGGTTTGTGGCCTAACTTTGGTTTTCCATTAGATCTGTCCAGAACCACAGCTGACCACTGAAACCTCATTTTAATATTGCAGCTGTAACATTAATTACAAAATTATTAGAGTTAATTGTAAAAGCACATTTTCCGCTTGTAGCTTTTCACCTTTACTTTTTCTGGTTTATTTTTTCACCAACAGCTAGTGATGTCTAGAAGCAAAAAGGCGCGTAAAAGCCCTGCATGGAGAGATGTTTGAATCTTCCGAAGGGAATACACAGAATGAAAAGAATGACTTGGGGCTGGGACTGCTCTGTTCCCTTGTGGTTTATGTGCGTGCCGCCAGTGGCTTGTGTTTCTCCTTGCAGCCTGACAGCTGGCTGTGGGTTTAGCAGAACACAGCCAGCGGCCAGGTTTCTCAAACCATACTGTGGCTGACAACGTTTGGCCTAGTGAAAAGGAAACGATCCGAAGCGGAGGGCCTGATGCAGTGTGCCTTGCAGCTAATGGGAATCTTTGTTGACCTCAGTGGGAGCTGGATTTGATCCTGTGCCTACTTGAATGCTCTGGCATTGGATATGGCTCCAAGTGGATTTTTTTTCATGTCTCATTTCTGATCTTTTTTCCCTTCTCTTTCTAAAACGTACTTACCTTAGAGTGGCATAAAATGAAGACAGCTCTATCTGTGTCAGTGTAGCTGTGCGCTTTTATCCTCACCCAGTGTCTGTCCTCTTGTTTCCTCAGCCCTTCTACTGTCTACATTATCAATTTGCAAGACTTTGGCATTGATTTCTCTCTTTCTTCTTGAGCCTTTCTGCTGCTTCTCACAAACATCCTCCATCTCATTTAAGCCTCTGCTCTCCAGCAAGTGTAATTACTGACACTGCTTAATCCATCTTCTGCCCTTCTTCCCATCCTTGAAAACAGGCCTTACGTCTATTTCCAGCAGATGCAGCCCAGGCTCTGGCCCATGCCACCAGCGAGGAGCCAGCTTCCCCTACAGGAGGCCAGCCTTTTGCTGCCTCGTCCCAGCCATGCTCCCTCAGGCAGCAGAACTCATTGCTGTGTTGCATATAGGAAGGAGAGGGCCACCATGCCCCATTAGCCAGCGACACAGAGCACACCCTCCCTGAGCCTCAGCCAGGCATCAGCTTGTCCCCCATTCCGAGTGAAAAGGTGCTGGAATGAATGGAGCCCTCTTCAGGTGGCTGCCAGAGAGGAGAGAGCTGTGGGCATGGAGGTTGGTGATGGGAAAAACAATGCAGAGGAGGCCAAGGGCTGGCTATAACAGTGCTGGAGCTTCTTGTTGCCCTCCAGTCTTCTGGAGCATCACATGCCCCCAGAGGGGTTTGTCTCCTGGGTGAAGAATTATATGTAATCTGCCTCCGAGAAAAACCCTTTCCTTTTGTATGTGCAATGTTTATTTTTTTGTTGGTCACTCTCCATTTGCTTGGAAATGATGTGAGGCTTTTGGGAACCAGCATCAGAAACTGGGGCTGTTTATGTCCCATGATAGCTACGGGGGAAAGGGCCAAAGCTATGGGATGGTGTACAGGGGAATAACAGGTGTTCTTTTGAATCACAAAAAAACTTACTTCATTTTTTCCAGCAGTAATGTAAATGCTAAGCAAACGGGGTATGTAATGAGGAAATGCTTTGGAGAGGGAGCTGACCTAGCGAAAGATGAGAGGCGGTGAGCTGGAGCACAGGGCTGCTGCTGCACTGGGGGCTTGCAGGGCTGAGATTACCAGTGACACATATGCTCGTCCCAAGTTCTTGCTGGCCTTCTTAGGTTATCGTGCAGTCCACAGTGAAAGGTATTGGGCTTTTCTCTTCCCGTTATTCCCACTGAAGTTTAAATATGAATCCCCTAACATACCTACTGAAGGTAGAATATGCAGCTTCAAATAGACCAGTGTAATTTTTACTGTGTTTTTCAGACTTAGGCAATGGCAAAAGAGGAGAAAGTAGTGCCACGGTATGGGGGAGGAAGGATTGTTTTCAGACATGATATCACTATGCTGGTGATAAAAAACTAACCTATTTTAGCCCCTTTGAGTTGTATGCAGCCAACACAGCTAAGAGAGGGAGAAATAGATTATATGGGCTATTTTATTATAATCATTAAGATAGTTGTTTACCAGGCATTTATTCTTTTGGTACCCCATTGCACACAAAACCAAAAAAAACCCCAAAATCCAGGCCAGCCTAAATGTGTCAATGGAGCACATTTGATTTAGGAAACTTTAAGACTTGTGATCTAAGGCTAGATCCAGCTGGTGTAAATGGGCAGAGTGCGTTAGCAGCCCTGTGGAACTGGGCTGTAAAGGCCAGAGGCCCTGGGTGATGAGAACACTGAGCACTAGGATGCGAATTTTCTAATACTTCAGAAATGTATCCAGAAGAAGAAAAAAGAAAGAAGGAGAGGAAAAAAACGTTGTGGGAAATTCTTTCCTTCATACATAATAGTTTTCTGTTGATTTAAAATTGCCCTTAGTAATGTGTTGATGCCAGTGAAATATTTCAGCTATAGGAAATGTGAAACCAACTACTGCCTTTCTATGAATTATGAGTCATAAATTGTATGAAAAATATTAAAACTTGCTATAGCTATTCCCCAAGCAGAATCTCTGAGTAATGGAGAAAATGCTGCCATTTTGGGGGGGAGTAGGAGGGGACTGAGCTAAGCAAAGCAAAATGCCAAGTGCCAGCGTGTGGCTCTGTGCTAAGTGTGAACTGTTGTCATCTGAGATGATCCTCCCTTGCTAAGTGAACAATTAGCGAGTATGTTACATGTACTTGCAGTTAAGTTGAGCAAAGTTGCTCTTTGCTCCAGATGATATGGGAAAGGGGTATACATGTTGGGGCTACCTGACCGCTAGCCAGTGCGCAGAACTGACCCATGGGAGAGCGGTGCGCTTGTGCCAACCCAGCCGTCACATCTGCAGTCAGTAAGTCAAGTTAAGAAGGCACAAACTCCATCTGATTCAGCGCTCAGTAGGCAGGTTGCAATTACAGAATTCCCCTAAAAATGGCAGTAAAGTGGCAGGATAATAGGATACTGACATTTGCAGGCAAGTCCTTGATGGTGATGTTCATTTCATCCAACTTTAGCCATCTAAGAGCTAGGTGTCCAGTTCAAATTAGTCCTCTAATCTTCTGTCACCAAAGGTCCATTTATCTCCTGTTGCATCTATTTTATGAATTGCCTTTTGGAGGTGGTGATAGAAAGGTTCTCAGCAACTACTTTTGACTAGGTATCTAACTTTTTGATGGGTGAAGTTCAGTGAGTTGAATTCAACATTAAAGCTCTGGATTTCAGTTTCTCCATCATTTCAGAGAAGACCATGCATCCTTGTGAGGATTTGTGAATTTTGTTTTGCAACCAGAGGCTAGAGTTGTTGTTGAAAGGTATGCTATATACCTGAGCTATAAGTAAAAATATAAACAAATTGCAGGAGAGTGTGACTTGCTGGCGGTAGAGCAGGGGATGCTAACCGTGGCTGTGTTAGAGCAGTTTAACTAGAGCATTTGTATTTGCCCCAATTTCAGTTTCAGATTGTGTGTCTGGCACCCATATTAACTTCTCAGTGATGGATGGGCGCCCAATAAAATACAGCTAAAAAGACTAACAATGTGACATGCAGTTAGGTGTGCCTAGTCATTTTCCAAACAGATAGTGAATGATGTCCCAGTTGTACTGAAAACAGCAGTGTTTCTTCCCCATTGACTCCAGTCAGCAGAATTCAACCCCTGCCTAATTAGTTTCTTGTGGCATCTGTGAAATGGTAAAGCTTTTACTGTGTTCAGGTGTGACTAAGAGATGTGCTCTCAAATACCAAAAGCTAAATATTTCGTTCAGTTTCACCCCATGACAAACTATTTTGCCTTTTCCAGACCTGATTCAAAAGTTTATTTTAAGGAATCTTAAAGTACACATTTCAATTTGATGCTTCTTTAATTGCCAGAGTCTGGGTAGATTGTGTTTTTTGTTATTTTCTTTTAATTTTGAAGTTGTATAAGATGTTTTCAAAATATGAGTCCCATTTAGCTTATGGCAGCTGTGATCTGGTGTGAATTATAATATGTTTCTATAAATGTAAGAACACTTACTGTTTTCTAGCCTGCAGCACAGTGCTTGGGTTTTGTCTCAGTGTGATTCAATTCTTGTTTGCTTTATACAGGAGATGGCTGTCCGAGCACTGAAGCAGACGGGTAGCAGAAGTATTGAAGCAGCTCTGGAGTATATCAGTAAGATGAGCTACTTGGATCCTAGAAATGAACAGATAGTACGTGTAATTAAGCAGACCTCACCAGGTAAGCATGAACTTTTTTTGTGCTTTCTTGCAGTAAGCTAGCTTTTAGAGTCATTGCTGGTGAGAAGTAGTTGATGGCAGTATTCAATAGTAAGTAGTCTTGTAGGAGGCAGTGAAGTGAACATGGCTTTGCAAGGTGAGCTGGGCTGGAAGCTGAATACAACTTGCCTGCTTCACAAGAGTTGTCCATGTGCACATTTGTAGTCCACCTTTTTAAACAGAAAGCTGTTTATCCTTTGGTGCAAGTCAGCTCAATCATCTCAAGTTTACCATGAGGTAAAAGCTTGTGCATAGGTAATCGCTATGGAGTTGTGAGATAGCTCACCTTTCAGGAATTCATTCATGTTAACATCTTTGCAAATACACTGCAGAAATAGCTTGGGCCAAAATAGCAGAAGCTTTTCCATTCATCCCTGATAGTCTGCTTCAGTTCTGTTTCATGTAAATTAGCAAACTGGAGGATTTGGGCCTTGCGTATGCCTCATCAGCAAACATCAGACCACAGCTGACAAAAGGCCTTGCAAGAGTTGTTTCCGTTCAGGTATTAGTACTTACAGCACTGCAGAATGCTTTTGAACTGTGAACCAGAGAACATTCTGGTTTGGATAGAGTTTGTTACTTTTATCTTCTTTCAGTTTCAAAAGTTGGCCAAGCAGACAAATAACTGTCCTCTGACTGGCTGAACCTGTGTAATCACACAATAGTGTTAACATGCTGCAGATGGGTTAGTGGATGAAGGGTTGAGCGGGTTGGAGAGCTGTTGTCAGGGGCCTGTTTCCTTGGACAAGGAACTTCTCTTGTGTCAGTGGCAACATTTAGACTTAAAACGTATCGTCTGTATTCGACTAGGTGACACTAACAAATCCATTCAGTCAATCTGATTACAGTAGTATAGATCTCTAAATGTGGTCATAAATTGAGTTTACTGAGTGCAAGTGATTTCCATGTGACAAATTGCTCTTGGCCACCTCAGCAGCACCTTCCTTCTTGCCTCTTGATCAAATTGAATGTCTGTGTTGGGAAGGGTGTTAAATTTGGCATAGTTGATAGAGAGGCATGTCCAGAGATGAGGAAAGCTGATGAAGAGAAAGCCCATTCAGTTTACAAAGAGAAATCCCTGGACAGGAAGGAGGTCTTCAGTAAAGCCGCTCCTTTCCTGGAGAACCGTGAGGGTAGCCACATATAGGGAAGACGGAAATGGGGAAGGAGCTCATTTTCCAGGTGGTCACTCTCAGGAATGAAGCTTCAGATGTGTTAGGAAAGAGTGACATTTCTGTGTAAGGAGCAGCTCGGCTGCCCTTTCTATCAGTCTTAGACTTCCTGTTCTATTATTTGGGGAAATTCTGGAAAACCCTAAGAAAACATTTCTGAGAGTGTTACCCTGAGGGATGACCACCTGACAGACAAAGTAGTACTGGCCAGTTTGCTATTTGGAGAGCTCTGTCCTAATACATGCACAAATGTGGCCTCAACTGGGCCTTAAGAAGAACTTAAAATAACTTTGACAGAATTACTGAACTGTATTTTGCTTTATATTATAAAGGCTTTATTCCTTAAAGTGAAAGAACACACCCAGTCCTAAAGAGCATACATTTCTGCTGAAAGGGTTGAAAAATCTTTCTAAGCTAACATTTTAGTTACTCAGTTGTCTTTCATTTGCATTTGTTTTTGCTTTCTTAACTTTGCAATGCATGCAGCTGTTTTGAATACTTAACCTTTCGAGCTGAAGATCCATCTTTGCTTTTAAGATACACAGAATGCAAAACTTAAATGTCATGCAATTGATGTTTGCCTGCCTGAGGTGCCACAAAATCATACTGATTTGTTTGGTTTGATATTGTTTGTGCTAGGATAGCACAGGTCTCCTCAAGTTCATTAGGAAGCATGTAATGCTACTTGGGAACTTCTCATTTGCAGTTTGAGAATTTAAATCTTCCGGTTTTGAATTCCATATATTGGTGTATGGAAATAGACTTTCAAATTACTCATTTTGTCCTGCTTTAACTTCAGTAGTAAAGCTAACAAGAGTTTCAGCATACTGGCAAGACTCAAATAAAACTTAACAGATATTACTGTGCGACAGAGAGTTACATATAAAAACAGATGATCCCATGAGTATAGTTGTTTAATCTTAAGAATATGCTCTGATCCAAAACCTTCACAGGCAAGAGATAGTCATAACAGTTACCATGTTGGATAGGAATGTGTGGAAAAAAAAAGTCATCTGCAACTACCACGTTTTGTATCTTCACAAATCCAAATATTCCTCCATCAGACCAGAACAGACTTATGGGTATGCAAATCTAGGAGGTGAACATCGTATCTCTCTTGACATCAGCAAGATTCCTTGCGCAGCTGAAGTATGTGTCCCAAAAGAGGACAATTACTGCTGCTACTTTCCTTCATGGCCTCTGATAGGGAAAAACGAAGTCAGTTTGCCCCTGAGGCTCAGCATGAATCCTACTGACAGAGATGACAAATAGGTCTTACAGCTGCCTCCCACCCCCAGGCCAGAGTAGCCACTTAGGATGCTTTGGATTGCCACAGTCTCATCAGTGCATCTCACTGTGTCCCAACAGATGAGCTATCAGGGAGTGCTGTTGTAAGTACAACCTCAGTAAGCATGGCCTCATGTTATCATAGGAAAAAGAGCTGCCAGTTACGGATTTCACTTTAAAGAACACTGATTATTGGTCCAACTTGATTCCATTTCAAAACATAGTATTGTGGGGGCAGCCTCTTCAGTGTGCAGAGATGGTGCATAGACCTGTCTTAATAACGTGCACATCCTTGTGTGTCTGTATAGCAGGGCTTGTGTGTCAAGGTGAGGAGTCAACAACTATGCTCAGGTGTGCTGTATTTGGCCCAGCTGGGACATGCTGTAATGCAAATAATCGCAAAAGCTTGCAGTCCAGTGTTCAAGCCTGTTAGCTCAACACAGCTATTCTTGCAGACCTTGTGAAGTCAAGATTTTAAAAGGAAATTGTTTAGGCATAAATGGGCCAAGTCCTGTGATTTGTGAAAGCTAAAGAACCAGAAGGGGAACAAAAAAACCCCGACAGCACGGTCTCCCATTGTCTTTTTATCACAGCCAATGCTTTATGCACCTGCAATTTGTCCTCAGATCAAAGAACTGATGAAAAGTGCCATTAACACATGCAGTGCAGGAATGCTGCTATCTCGTCTCTGCACATTCTTCAAGCTAAGATTAACATGTTGACACCCTGAAAGATTTGCCTTCCAAACAGATGGAAGATGAGTAATAAGAGGGGATACCCTGTGTCCAACACATTGGAAAGAACACAGGACAAACTATATGATGCCTTTGTTGTAAATGAAGGAGAGGGAAACAAGGATTTTTGAGGAGAATGGTGGAACAGAGACATGTAAACATCCCCAGCGTGAGCAGTGAGCTCACTGTACAGAAGATGTGGACAATGTGATGACCTAGTAGCTTATAGTAATGTTGACTTTAAGTTGTATTGACAGTCCTTCCAGGAGCTTTTTTTCTCCTGTTGGTGCTCTACTTAACCCCCTGCTCTGTAGCTTCCTCCTGTCTGTGAGTAATGACTGGTAATACTGGTCCAGCTTTAAAAACCAGGCTGTAGTGTAATCTGATGATTTCATAGTTAGGGAATTTGTGCTTCTATTTTCATGATTTGATAGGACTCCCTGATGATTCCTGGCATGAGCAGTGTTGTGGGCCAGTAGCTCGTTATCAGTAGTAATACTTGGCACCTATAACTTTAAATGTTCAGAGTGCTTATTTTAGATTCTGGAAGGTGTTTTTATAACACATACTCTCTACTCAGTGTGCGTGCATGTGTGTGTATGTCTGTACGTATATATGGATGAGTAATGCAAAGTAATTGGTTCACCTGAATTGTTTCCTAACATTCTTCTGTGTTCTTTTTATAAAGGAAAGGGTATTGTGCCAAATAATGTAACCCGCAGGCCAAGCTTCGAAGGATCAAACGAATCTTTTCCGTCCTACCATCAGATCAGTAATGCAGCCTATGAAGGGACAGGCTTTGGAGCAGAAGGTGCAAATATGCTTACTGAAGTTCCAAGGCCATACATGGACTATTTAATCTCTACTTCACAGTCTACAGCTATGAATGCTCCTGTACAGCGACCCTCTGGAGTAGGCACTCACAGCACACCAACAAGCCATCAGCAGAAAACATACCCTGCAAATATTGAGTCTTCTGTGATTAGTTATCCAGTGGCTAATCACAGCAGTCAAGCCTTGCAGCTGCAGGCATCCCATGGCTCCAACAGCCAACATTACAGTAGGCAGCACATGATAGTGCAGGGGGAACCTATGGGGTATGGTGTTCAGCGGAGTCCATCCTTCCAAAACAAGATGCAGCAGGAGGGAGGATACACCAGTCTCCCAAATAAAGGGGCAGTTGTTCAGAATAATTCTGGTCATGCATTTCAGCAGGCACCAGCAAGCCTGTATATATCACATTCTCATCACAAACAGGCAAGTCCTTCTTCTCATCAAATGCATGTGATATCCAGAGGTCCAGCCTTCACTAATGATTTTTCAGACAGTCCACCACAAAATCTATTAACTCCATCTAGAAATAGCCTAAACATGGACCTCTATGACATGAATAATCCTCAAGTTCAGCAGTGGCAGGCAGCAACGCCGTCACGGCGAGATTCTTTACAAAATCCAGGAATAGAAACATCTCCACGGCAACATGTATCCTTCAGACCAGATGCCACAGTGCCAAGCAGAACAAACTCCTTTAACAACCACCAGCAACAGCCACAAGTGACAGTGTCTATACGACAGGTTCCTCCAGGAAAACCTGATCCTTCAATTACATCTCCAAATACGATCACAGCAGTCACGTCTGCTCATATTCTCCAGCCAGTGAAGAGCATGCGAGTGATGAGACCTGAGCCTCAGACTGCAGTGGGACCTTCCCACCCTGGTTGGTTACCTGCACAGGCACCGGCCATGGATGGCTTGGAGATCATTGAGCAGCATGTGCCACCTGTTGGAGCAGCTAATGCCTATCAACTAGATGTGGATTACAGTAACCAGGAACTGCGGTGTCCACCACCACCGTATCCCAAGCATTTGTTACTTCCCGGTAGCTCTGAGCAGTTTGATATCAACTGCTTATGCATGGGCGTAGAGCAGACCCTTCGCGTAGTCCCCAATTCAACGTGCAATAAGGCTGAGGAGAACAGTGAGCGAAATGACAAAAGCAGCAAGAACACTAAAGCTGAAAAACCAAGCAAGGATAAAAAACAGATTCAGACATCTCCGGTGCCTGTGCGAAAAAATGGCAAAGATGAGGAAAAGCGAGAATCTCGAATAAAGAGCTACTCACCTTTTGCCTTCAAGTTCTACATGGAGCAACATGTGGAAAATGTTATAAAGACCTACCAGCAGAAAATTAACAGAAGATTACAACTTGAGCAAGAAATGGCTAAAGTAATTGTCCTTGTTTTGTTATAATAAAAGCTAACGCGGTCAATTTGATTATTACTATTTTTAATTAGTCAAAAAATTTATAAAGGCAGACTCCGCTGGAGGTACTAGGTATGCAACACCTCCCTGTACCAGACTATTTTCACTTAGAAGCATGGATGCAGGTCTGGGAGGCTGTTAGAAAAACCTGAGTTGTGAAATAATACATCCTCATACCAGAAAAGTAAAATGAAGCAAAACCCCCCATAGTAGGAAAGTACTGGGTTTGCTTAGGCAAGAACTCAGGAGCCAGGTTTGAGGGTGAGATAACTCTGGCAATACTTTGGCAGCTCTTGCAAAACTCTAAAGGTTTTCCCTTTGTTCCACTTCTTCCTCCCTGTTCCATGATAGCCACTCGTCCACCAAAGCCATGGTTCAACTTGACAGTATATTCACTGTGCTATATTTTCAGATGAATATGTAATACTTGACTGGAAGTTGTTTGTTGAACACATGTAAGTAATAATATCGTGCAAGTAATCATATCTTGGCCAGCTGGAACTGATCTTGGGACCCTTGCTGGAACTTGTTCTAGAAGCAGGTCTCAGGGAGGTGCGCTTTGAATGAGAGAGCTTCTTTCATGCTTAATTGCAGCTCTCAAACCTAAGCTGAATCACTGATAGGGCTGCTTAAAACAAAGCTGCCAAGTTCTGATGGTTGTTCTGGCAGTTTTGTTTTTAATTTTTAAATGTGGAAGAGCTTATTTTCCCAGGCATGACTAGAATATGACTAGTCTACTTTTTTATTTGAGGATAAACTCTGAGGAAAGCTGTTATTAATGCATAATGGATAATAATTAACTACCCGATCTTCCCTAGCACAGTCAATTTCCAGAGTCAATTAATTTGGTGCTCTCATTGCTCCAGAAAACTCAGCAGTTTGTTTGTAGAGGTTAAATTAAATTAATATGCTTCTAAATTCTCTTGAAAGGTCGTCATTGTAGTGACAGTTAATAGTTTGTCCTCAGTGCAAGTACAGATTGTGTTGCATTGCTTGGGTTTAGTGAATATTTTCCTGCGATTGAGATAGGGAATGATCTCTAGAGAAGAAGAACAGCAGCTAATTGAGTTAGTTCTTCTCTTCTGATTCCTCAGCTTTCCCCTCACTTCATAACTCAGAGATAATTCAGCTATAAACAAAAACAACTCCTTCCCCTAGCAACCTCATCACTGGCTGGAATAATACACTCAGGAGATTTTGGCTATCTGAATATTGCATTATTCTAGAATTAACCAAGAGCACAACACACTAATTATTTTACCTTAAAACAATAAACACTTCCTTTATTATGAATTGTTGTGCTTGACTTAATTTTAAAAACAGTATTACTTGTTTTGATTTGGCTGTTGCCTTCAGTCTGAAAATTCATCCTACCTGTTCTGCAAGTTTCTGCAGACCTCCCTCCTCCATCCTTTATTCATACAGATTTCATTTTTATACCGTGGGGATCTCACTGCATAGTCTGGCTGCCCATATTCATCTTTAAAGACCTAGACTGCAGATGTGAAATTAAATCAATCTAAGCAGAAGCCCTGTGGGCATATGCTAATCTTCCTCTCAAAGTGGTTCAGTTGACACCAGTTAAGTCAGGATTTTTGAAATGGGTTATGCAGAAAGGGGCATGCTGCAGAGGATGAGTTGTCAGAGGATCCTGGGGATCAGCCATGAGGCTTCTGCTGGGGGAGCCCACCAGTGGTTCTCAGGAGAGGCACAGGTACTGAAGTTAGCAGAGTTAGCAGTGTGGGCTCTGTCTTGACGGGTGGGGAAGGTCTCGTTGGATACTGCTACTTCTCCTTTTTTCAGGAGGTACCTCCCCGCAGCCATGTGAAATGTTACTTGGAGGCTCTCTGGGGCAAGAGGTAGACAAGACAGCTTTTTTACAGCTTAGGTGCAGAGGAGAAATACTACATTTACGGGGGAAATAAGCACCAGGGTCTGGGCTGCAGTGGCTGAGGAGAGGCCAGACCTGAGGCTTGTATGCACATATTTTGGAAGGGAAAAGGGAGAAGTTTATAGAACAGATGGTCAGGAGATCTACAAACCTTGAGAGTGGGGGCTGTATATAGCAGAGGAAGAAAAACGGTTTCTAAAGCAGAAGGTTCCCAAGGCACTTGGGAATGTGTAGCTCAAAAGCGGCTTCTTAATTACAACAACCAACAAAAAATTAATTACTTAATTACAAAAACCAACAATCAAACAGCACTCAAGGTAGGAACTGCTTATTGAGTTGCCCTGGAGAACCATTCATGAACAAAGTGGACTGCTGCATCTAGGTTTAAATTTCAGTTTAAGTTAAGCTGTATTGCAGTGTGCATACAAATAGTGGAGTGCAGTGGCAAAGTGCACATTTGAAAGGTGTAAACCAAATCCCATGATCAGGTTTGTTATGTTATATTCCCCTCTCTGATAGTATTGCCCCATGCCTCTTTGTTCAGGCAAATGAGAAAGGCAGACCAATCTCAGATACGGCAAATTCAGGTAACAAGTTAGGGCACAGTGAATTTGCCGATATTTCAGAAATACCTCAACAGAGAGACAAGAGAGTGTATCTTTCATGAGTACGTCTTTTCTGGTGTTAATTTTTCTGAGAAATGTGTTTTGGGAATGCTTGTTTATTGTTCTCTTGCTATGAATGTAACAGTACTAGCTCTTGTGGTTTGCTTTCCTTTGTAAAGGCTGGCCTTTGCGAAGCAGAACAGGAACAAATGAGGAAAATTCTCTACCAGAAAGAGTCCAACTACAACAGACTCAAAAGGGCCAAAATGGACAAGTCTATGTTTGTGAAAATCAAGACACTGGGTATTGGTGCATTTGGAGAAGTATGCCTGGCCTGCAAAGTGGATACACATGCCCTGTATGCCATGAAGACTCTGCGAAAGAAAGATGTGCTAAACCGGAACCAGGTGGCTCATGTCAAAGCGGAGAGGGACATACTTGCTGAGGCAGACAATGAATGGGTGGTTAAACTCTATTACTCCTTCCAAGATAAAGACAACTTGTACTTTGTGATGGACTACATCCCTGGTGGCGATATGATGAGTCTACTGATTCGGATGGAGGTCTTTCCAGAGCGTCTGGCTAGATTTTATATTGCAGAGCTCACTTTGGCTATAGAGAGTGTGCACAAAATGGGATTTATTCATCGGGACATCAAGCCTGACAACATTCTGATAGACCTCGATGGGCATATTAAACTGACTGACTTTGGACTGTGTACTGGATTCAGGTGGACTCACAATTCAAAATACTATCAGAAAGGTAGTGTTCTAAGACTTTATTTGTGATGATATGCATTATTTATTTTGAAACAAACACATACCTCTTGGCAGAAATGCCAGCTCAGAAAACAGAGGTGGTGTGTACATTAACAGTCAATGACAATATGATGTATCTGCCTCCCTCTGACTCATTCAGTGTCCTGTCCTTTGTTTCCCGTACTGTTCAAATCCCTGTCAGTAATGTTGTTGACCACTGCAGTAGCAGCAATTTTCCAGTTTATACTTGTTTGGAGGGTCTCTTTTGATGGTGAAATAATTTAATCACAGTTTTAAAGTAGCCCATGCACCTCCTGTGTGTGCCATTGAGGAGTATTGGTGTCTGTTGGTAAAAAGGTCATAAACAATTGGTATAGTTAACCTAAATATATTCCATTGTTCTGTATGTCCCATATGGGAGCATGCTTCCTTGTGCAGAGACAGAGACATTTTGCTGGTTATGGAAAACCAATCGTGAAGGGGAGTGCAGAAGGAAATGCCTTGGGTTTGAAGTTTAAATGTTGTTCTTCACTGAGAGTAGAAGATGGAACAACTAGATCTAGATAAATATTTCTCTTTGTGTGTTGTGGTTTATGACTGTGAATGTAAACTTTCTTTCCCATTTGAAAGGGAGCCATATCAGACAAGACAGCATGGAGCCCAGTGATCTTTGGGATGATGTGTCCAATTGTAGATGTGGAGATAGGCTGAAGACATTGGAACAAAGAGCTAAGAAGCAGCATCAGAGATGTCTAGCCCACTCGTTAGTTGGAACCCCTAATTATATTGCTCCTGAAGTCCTGCTTCGTAAAGGTAGATAACCTGTATTTTTCTCCTGTTTAAGTGCTTTGAAATACTTTTTTTTTTTTTTTGCCTTAAATAAGCTTGCTGCTTTTGAAGATTGTCATTCTGAAGGCCACAAACGCTTAGCTCAGATTAAGGAGAACAGATTTCTCTACATGCTCCACTGTTCAGCATTACATTGCTGACATTGATGGTGGTCGTAATTTGTGTATGTCTACACTCTGAGGCCTTTGAATGGACTGCTAATAAATGTGTCAGATGATGTTAGCAGTTACATTTTTCAAGTATAAAGCAGATTACCTGTACTCATGGAGTGCAACTATGACTGCTAGCAAGTTTACATAGACCAGTGAGTAGCAAGCTGATGGTTCTGAATCACTGAATCAGATGGACCCCTTAAATATGGCTGATGTAAACTTGTGCAAACATGTCCTCCAGATTCCCAGCCAGAATCTTGGGGAAACTCAACAAAAAGTCTTCCACAGTTTACACTGGACACCCTGCATTCAAAAGCTTGGCTTGAGAAATTTAGACAGTACTTGGTGGCTATCCATGCAGAACAGACACAGTCACTGTAGTAAGGAGATGAGATGTTTGAAGTTGTCTGCAAGCCAGATCCTCAGCCTTACCTTCCTCAAGTTGAGAGATTCCACATTGGACTCTACATCATCCGATGATGCAAATCTCCATTGAAATTGGTGTTGAAATCCTCCATTCCTTTTCAGAGATCTCAAACATACACCTTACTTGTCTTGTCACAGCAATTAAGTGATTGAAATTGTTCCTCTGCTTCGAACTTGCTCAAATACTCATCTGTGGCTTTCTTCTGTCTCTAGAGCTAGGCTGTGTGATTCAGCAGCTTTTCAAACTTGTGGTGTCACTTCCACTGAACCTGGGGGGCACATCAGTCACTAAAATTTTTGTTATTCTTTGAGGTCCAGTTTGTGCTATGTAGTGAAGTAGTTGTGGGACAGGGCACAAAAAACCCCCTTCATTCTTTCTAATTACATAATTTCACCACTCACTTTTGTTGAGAATTAAATTTATTCGGAAAGATTGCCAGAGAACAGGATTAGATCTTTACTGACAGCAGTAGAATTTAGGTCAGCAAGCAGAAGTGACTTTATGATGAAGGTGGATTGGGAGTCCTTTATTTTTAGATCACATATTGTTTCTCTGAGAAAAGGCAGAAATCTGTGCTGTATGTTTTGATACTTAATTGCAAGTAGCTCTATACACATTCTCCTTGGTTGGTGGAGGACAACCTTTTGACTTGTCTTTCAGGATACACTCAGCTCTGTGACTGGTGGAGTGTTGGTGTGATCCTCTTTGAGATGTTAGTGGGACAGCCTCCTTTTCTGGCTCCTACACCCACAGAAACCCAACTGAAGGTAAGTTGAAGCAAAATTCCAATCTGTGGCAGCAAAGTCTTAACCTTTTCTCTTCCCTTCTCCTCCATGCACAGACCTATCCCTTTTTGTTTTACTAGAGAAAGGAGTAGTGATTACAAAAGCCTGATTTTAAATGGTTCTATGCAGGCACAAATCCTTTTCCAATCAATGAAGATACTGAATATCAGACTAGAGCTGACTTGTGCAACTGCATAGATAGTTACTAGTTTTATGAGTCTTCTCAGCACAATTCTGATTTCTTAAGCACGAATTCACCCATCTAAATTCCTTAGAGTGCCTGTCAGATCTGAGCAAGCTGATATGCCAGTGATAATTACAGTTGGCAATATAAGTGTTTCAAAATCAAGCAGTGAGTAGGTTTTTTATTAGAAAGGAAGTATCTCACGACCGCTTTTCCTAGTTTACATTTTGGAGACGAAATGAAGTAATTCCATGAAGTCATGTGTAAACTGAGTATGTTCTCAAATCTGACTATGGGAGCAATTGCTCCTTTTATCTGCTATCCAACAATGTTTCTTCATTCATTAAAGTAATTATTAACAGCCGATGCAATCTAATCATTGGGTTCTTGAACCTCTAAAATAAATACTTAGACTGTGAGTTGACTAGTTGTGTGTATACTCCTGTACAGTTAATGTTGACAGTCAGAGGGATTCTGTTTCCAAGATTAGAAGTTGTTTAATACCTTTCTTACCTCCAGGTGATAAATTGGGAAAGCACACTGCACATTCCTTCACAGATCAAGCTAAGCCCAGAGGCAACTGATCTCATCACAAAGCTCTGCTGCGCTGCTGAGGACAGGCTTGGAAGAAATGGAGCAGATGATATTAAGGCCCATTCTTTCTTTCACTCTATGAACTTCTCTACCGATATCCGTAGGCAGCCAGCTCCCTATGTTCCAAAGATCAGCCATCCAATGGACACTTCAAATTTTGACCCAGTTGAAGAAGAAAGTCCTTGGAACGATGCTAGCGGTGACAGCACCAGGACATGGGATCCACTAGCCTCTTCCAATAGCAAACACACAGAACATGCTTTTTATGAGTTTACTTTCCGAAGGTTCTTCGATGACAATGGGTATCCGTTCAGGTATCCCAAGCCTTCTGGTATGGAAGTTGGCCAGTCTGAGAAATCTGATGTAGAAGACAAAGGTGTGGTGGATCAGACTGGAGCTTGTCAGCCTGTATATGTGTAAATTATTTTATAGAGTACTCCAGATAAGACTAATCTCAAATCCAGTAGGGCCTTTAACTGATCCTTTAGGAGCTGATCCTGCAGCGCTTGTTCAGGTGTAACTTCAGCTGAGGCTGGAGGCATCCTGGGGAGTCAGAAGCTTGCAGGGCCAGGTCCTAAAAATGGCACTCTTGAAAGTTCAGGTCAGTTTTACTGTAAATAACTTTGTTGATAATTACACTTGAAATCCTGGTCTTCACCAAAATCTGCAAGGCCAGCAGTCTATCATTTCTAGGCCTACTTTTATTTGAGGTCAGCATCCCCTTACTCAGATTAACATTTACAGACTTCTGCGACTGTCAGCGTTATTTTTTAAATGAATAAAGAGCACTTATATTTTGTTTATAGCAGGGGTTTTTTTCCTACTAAATTATAGGGATTAACTTTGACAAATCATGCTGCTGTTCTTCTTTTCTACATTTTTATTTTATCCATAGCACTTACTTCACATTTAGGAAGATGCATAAAGCTGAAGAACATGTGATGAAAGGTCTCTGTGCAATAATGTAAGAAAGAAAAAGAAAAAAAAGAAGAAAAATGAAAAAAAGAAAACTGCTCTCTAATTTTCTAAATTTACTGATGCCATTGTATTCGCACCGTGATTTTTGTTTATTATATGTATTTTCCACATTTCAAAATTGTGACATAACCTTAAAGCTGCTTTATTTCCTTCTGCTTATTGGAGTGTAATAGAAAGTGTGAGCAAGTGACAATTTGGGTGTGATTTCATTGTCTAGTGTGTGAAGAATGTTGCATGAGCAGTGTTTTTCTATTTGACATGGCCTTTTCTTGCCATTCACAGGCAGGTCCTGTGGATCCATTTTTACTGAGGGTCTAAAATTAGACCATTTTAAACTGTGTGTTGATAATGTATTGTGTGGATGGTTTCCTCTTATGATTGTATCCAATATTAATTTTGTAAAACAGATTGCAAAGGTTATATCTGAATAGTGATTTTGTGGTCTGATGTGATAGATCATATTAGCAAACATGTATCATCGGCACACACGTTTCCCCACAAAGGATGAATAGCAAGACCATTATTACAAAGCTGACTTGTGGCAACAGTCTAGATCAGGCTTATTCACGTAGCATGCAGCACAGTGTCCATTGTTTAATACTAGCAGTAAAGCAGAGCACCAATACTAACAGAAGTAGCTCAACGTCTTCAAAACAGAATGTCTAACGCTGTGCTCCTGTAAGACATCGAGATCCTAAGTGTGATGAGGCTGATGTTGAGTGCATGCAGCTCCACGGATATCTACGAAACCTGGAGGTACGTGGCTTTTCCAGACATCAGATCCCTTTATGTGGCTGTGTATCCGTTTAGGATCCTCATGTTTTAGGCACTGACATCTGAAAATGTTGACATTGTTCATAGGTCATTCTGTCCTGTTGTCTATAGGTAAAAATGTTGCTGTGATGCAGCACAATAGTCCTTCATTTCTGTCAAATTATAGGCATACTCTGAAATACCAGTTCTTAACTATGTTAAAATACGCGTTTTTCTTATATGTATAAGTGAGAATTATTCAAGGTGATATCAGAATACTGAAGTTAATTAAGCCATACATATTTGCATATATATTATATATAACTAAATAAGTAAACACACACAAAAATCCTTAATTCAGATTAGTGTAACAGTCCTATTTAAAGTGATTGACATAATAACATTTGAGGAAAACACTCCTTTAATGTGTTTTTGCTTTATTTTATTTTTAAATCTGGAGCTTCATTATTTTTTCCGCATATTATTCCACATATTATTCCTTAATGTTTTAGCATATCCTATCCTATCCATTGTTTAGATATCTAAGCAACAACATATAAATTCATCAGCCTAAACTAAACAAAAATGATTGTGTATTTGTTTACATTTGTATGAAAGGAATGTTCTGAGGTATGCAGTGCTTGTGTTGTGACAGTTCATGTAAGATTCAGTATTACTGCTTTTTTTATATAGTAATGCCATTTTTTGTTATTTACATCTGACATTCTTTCATGTGGTAGGTTCTTTCTCAGGAACTCAATTTAACTGTTATTTATTGATATATCATTGCCTTTGAAAGCTTCTACTGGCACAATTTATTAAAAATCTGAATCCAAATTTAAAATGCGTTATGTGTTCTTGAAAAGGATAATTTCTGCCTATTTTAAGGCAGAATTTTTAATGGGTTTGGTTTTGTGACCTTAGTGATGGGTTTGAACTACAAACATGAGATCCAAATCTCACCTCTCCTGCAGCATTTGATGTGGGATCTCTGGGTACTGTAAGACAATTTCTTCTGTCCTTGTGGCCCTTGAGAATAAGGGGCAGGATTCCCAGGTAAAACTTTGCTTTGGTGCGACCAGGTCAGTAGATGGCTTGAAATTCAACACTTTTTTCTGCAGTGGTGGCTTTGCCAGGGTAACCACCACCAGTGTGCTTGCCCCCTCTGGCTGTTGCCTCTGATGTATTTCTAAAATGTAAATAATTCACCTGCAAATACAGAATCTTTGCAACTCAGCAAAACAAGAGAAACTAGCCCAGAAGGAAACAGGTGCTTCCACGATCAATATATTACTCTTTCAACATCTATGCTGCATGGAACGGAAGCCAACTCCCCTTTCACCTCAAGAACTGATTTGAAAAACAAATCTTTCGAGCTTATCAGGCACTGACTGTCTCTAGAAGGCTCATGCCCCCTGCAGACATTTCAGGGGTAAACAGAAACTTGGAGTAAATCTTACGAAAGTTGGATAAGTAATCAACATGCCAATATTGGGACTGGCTGTAAGCGTTCTTGGTTCTGCTGAACTTCCTGCAAAAAGCATCTAAGATCTTTCAAGAAGTTATATCGATTCAGTGGTTCTTCAAAAAAAAAATCTTTCCTTTAAAAAACCAACAAACCAACCAAACAAAAACCTTAGATGTATTTATTCCTGACTGAAAGTAAGGAGTTTATTAATTCTGAAGTAGTGTTCTTGGTTAAGGCCATAAGTGACATCTGAGATGTAATCCTAACTTTACTAATTCAAGGTTGAACCAGGTGTTGATCTCAGCAAGAGAGGAATTTCATTCCTGGGTTTCAGCAAAGACATGTATGCGCAGTAACACCACTTACTGTGTGTACCAAAGTGTAAGTCGTTGCCTCAGAAAGTGTCATTGCTGTTTCCAGAATGAAAACTATAATGCGAAGGTGCCACTGGCACAGGAACAGAAAGGGCCTCTGCAACCTTTCGTATCTGTACTCTTAAGTGTTTGCCAGATTTGCCAAGAAGCAGTAACAGTTCTTGATGAGTGAATTATTCCTAGTTGGACGTGAAAGATCTAGCAGTAGAAGTTATAACCAGGTACGTTGCTTGAATAACATGAAAGCTAAGTGAGGGAGAGAAGCATTTGACTTTTAAATGGAAATGGAAGAACGAGGTTAACTATGCAGGAAGCAGGCAATAGCCTGGAATTTGATGGAACATCAGTCTCATAAACATAAGAAAATTCTATTCTTTTTCCTGTAATTTTTGAGGTATGAAATAACTGCCTTAAAAGCTTTCTTAGAGAAATGGTAATGAGAAGAGGAATTTAGAACATAATTTGGTTCTATCCCAACATGCAGAAACATTGGCAGAAAATGGCAACTGTTACTAAAATTATTATTGGAATTAAAAATATTAAATCTTTCCCACAGGAAATAATCTCAGTAATAGATAATGTAGAAATAGCAATCATTAAAACACACAAAAAAAAGTGTAAAAATGTTTTTCCTGGCAAAGAAATCTGCTGCAGCAACAACATGGAAGTTGTGCTTTCCTCCGGTTTCCGTTCTGAGTAGTGAATGTGCAGTGAGCAGCACTCTGAAAATGGAGTCCTCGGCTCGTTGTTACAAAAATAAACTGAGGATCTGATCTGTAAAGCTGTGGTCACCTTCTACAAATGCAACAGTAGCTCCGAGCCCTGCAGAAGAAACTGGGGCCTGGTGACATGGACAATTGAAATTTTAAATGGACTGACTGATGCACTGACTTAGCTCTCGTGGTTTGGAAAGTGCCTTTACTTCGGTTCTGTGAGATGAGAAATACCTGTGCCAGCATCTGTTAGTTTTTAGGTATGTGAAGAAAATGGGGCAAGAAAATGGGGCTTCATGAAGCAGGCCTTGTGTGATCTTAAGTATTTCTTAAATTTCAGTGGGGCTCAAAAAATAGCAGGGCGTAAGGCACACCTCGTCTCCTTGGTCTTGGTCCTGGGATCGCCATGACCCAGGAAAGCCGCAGGCACTTGGCCACCTTGGCTGTTGTAAGAAAAGGGGGAATTGAATGCGCGAGGGGTACACATGGGTGAGGGGAAATAGCTGATCAGGTTAGATCACGAGTGGCAGCCAGGCAAGAGATTTAAAGGTGGTCCAGCCTTGCTGCAGCATGCAGCGGTTACCCCATGGGGGTGCGTGTGTTGAGGAGAACATTTATGTCGGCACCTCCTGTTTGTCTTATGCTTTTTGGGAGCACACAGCACTCAATGCCCTCATTGGAGTCCTGCTGGGTGGGAAGGAGCCTGCACATGTGGTCACGTAGCGAGCCAGACCCGCAGTTTTGGGTCACGGTGCACAGGGAAGAAAGAGCCGGCATTGCCGCCCGGCTCCCACACTGCCTCCATCCATGGGCTGCTTTAAAGAAGAGCAGAGCAATACCTCGCTGCGATGCTGCTGGTTTGCCCAGCCATGTGCCACAAAAGAGATCACCACATGCCATGAAGTGCTTACCACAGGTGTTAAGTCTTTCCCCTAAACTCCTGACTGTGCTTCTGAAGGCTGCGTCAACTGTCCCGTAAATACAGTGGTCATAAGTAATAGCTTTTCTTTTTTTCCTACCTCTATGCTGTTGGGTAGCTGTAGGTGGGGTTTTTTCTTTTCTCAGCACAACAGTTGGCTGCACAACTCCACTCCTTTCCAAAGGGAGCACAGTTAGCTTTCTATGGCCAGAGGGGAAATTGGACTAGAAAGAAGGATCTGCGGGTCACCCAGTAATGTGGCAAGTCTGATGGCATCTCTTTAGTAATGCAAAGTCTTTAAATGAAATCACCGCTCCTGAGGGCACTAGCTCAGCCTCTCGTTGCAGTAGCCTCATGGTCTGATGAGTTGTTGTGTCTGTCTGATAATTGCTTTCCATAGAATTGGTCATTCTTGGCCTTAATAGTCACAGTAAGCTTGGCTCAGTGACTGCCTATGGCTTTCGTTGGTCTGATGACAGTTTCAGAGTGGTTAATTGCACTAAAAAGATACCTGATTGAGCTGAGTAACGCAACCATTAAAAAGGAAAGGAAGGAACACACATTTACTTTTTATGTGTCCAACTTTGCTACTGGGACCTCATCCCAAGGGCAAACGTTCATTAGCACATTCTTATGAAAGGCTGAGTTGTCCCAGTACTTTACAGGTATGTTCACCAGCTATTTATAGTGTTTGGGTTTAGCTCAACATTGGGGGACTGGTAAGTGTTTTTTTGGTTTGGTTTGGTTTTCTAGACATGTAATCTAACAGATATGAAAGGTCAAAATTCAGGACTGATTTACAGGATAACAGCTTCAAAAGCATCTGCTCAGTGTGATTTAACCTGATGTTGTGATGAAACTACGGCAGAATGAGGTTTTTTTAAAGGAGGAACTCACTTGGGTGGAAACCGGGGAGACCGCAGATACCCCAATGGACCAGGGTGTGACAGAAACAGCAGTGGGTATCAAGGCTGGCTTTACAGCTGCATTTGCTCTGGATGGGGCCAGGGGTGAATAAACAATAGGACCGTAGAAATGCCGGTTGGCAGGGACCTCTGGAGATCCACAGTCCAACCTCCCACTCACCATGGGCCCACGGCCAGCGCTGGGTCTGGCCAGCCAGCGCTTTCTCCAGCAAAATCTCCGGGGAAGGCACGTCCTCCCCCAGCACGAGGGGCTGAGGCTGAGGGGAGCAGGAGATGGCTGTTGCCAGCCTGGCAGTGGGGATTGCAAGGTGGTTGTTCTTCTTGGCATCGTGGCACTGCACAAAAGCCTCATATCGCCATCAAGCATTGTACCGTAGCTGTAGGAATGCATGGAGAGACAGCATCCAGCCAAAAGATCTTGAAAGGAAGTACGGCTAAAGGGTTGCCTGAAGGATTATGAAGCTGTTGAGATGTTGGCGCACATACCATCTCGACTATGTCCCCAGCCTTTGCCAACCACTGAATGGAGCCGTGCGCAGCCAGAACACAAGTCTCACCTAAAAGGGATCCTTTTCAGAAAATCCACGCCCACAAAGCCGCAGGTAAATGGGGTGACTGCCAGAGACCAGATGCCATTTCACAGATGGAAGTGCCAGATGAATGGCAGAGCACTGGTAGGGATGATGACGATCTGCTGCAAGCCTTGCAGGACACTCGTGGCGTGTCACGAGGGGGAGTAATGCCTTTTCTATATTCAACTTCTCAATGTATGCCTTCTCCCAGCTGTGCAGTAGGACTGTAAGACTTGACACAAGTCAGTGCTCTGCCCCCCAAATGCTTAATACTGGAGGAATTATCTAAATAAAAGTATCTCCCAGAAGAAAGTCATCTTTCCGTTCCCAGGGATCGGGAGGGGACAGGCTGTTTCCCTCAGGGAACTGTATTCATGTTGCTGAAGACCAAGTCACTGGGCAGAAAGAGGCAAATTCAAATCCATAGAGGTTTTTTTTCCTAAAGAAAATGCTTCTCATAGAAAAGTATTGGTTTGACAAAATGGAAGTATTTTGGGGGAGCTTACTGGTGTGTTTACAATCATACTTCAAAAAAACGATAGAAATATTTTGTTTCCAAAGAAATCAAAGCAAAAAATGTAATAAAAAGGCCAAGGGCTTGTGTTGTATGTAACACATTATATTCAAAATTATAAAAATAAAAATGAACTGCTGTGACTAGGTCATTTTGATGTTTCCAGAACAGATTTTGGAAATATAATTTCTTGGAAATTTCCAACTGTGTTCCAATTTAGGCCTAAAGGATTTTTTTCTTAACATTCAATTTCCCACATAACAGGACCTGCCAATTTAAACTAGCTCTAAAAATAACAAAAGAGGTCACACAAATCCAAGTAATATCTGGAATCAAAATGAACTTAACTGACAACCTCATCTTGCATGTAATTCTGATGCTATCAGTCTACTTGCCCTCTTTTTATATTTAATCCATATCCCAGCCAGGGCTAGGAACGGGGGGGGTCACAGCAGAAACGGTACCGAGGTTGTGATGCGCTAGGCCAGTGTCTGCACCGTCCTTCGGTGGAGGGTGTCACATACTGGGGGGGACAGTCGCCACGCACACACAGCAGCACGGTCATGGCACCCTGCCTGACCAGGGGGTTAAGCTAAGCTGCTGGACTTGCACCACAGCAGCCGATAACCTGTGGCAGAGCCAATCGCTGGGAAGCATCGTTTTGTGAAGCGCCACACGAGACAAGCAAGAGCTTATTTACCCAGGCTCGTAGCTGGGGGATTGACGCCGCTGGGCACACAGTTTGCTTTAGTTTATTGAAATGCTGTGGTTTGCCGATATGTAACTATTTTTTTTTTTCTATTATGATTCAGCTTAGGGTAATGGTGGTCACTGGAATTGGTGTCCCAAGTGGCTGCGTGTTTGCAGCAATGCAGGAACATTTTGTTATTGTTGTTTTCAAAATGAACTGTAGCCCAGATCTGCTTTGCAGCTTTCCCAATGGAAGGTAAAAAGTAATAGAGGTGGCAAGACATAGTGATGTGAAAGCATTTCAGGGTTGGCAAGTTTAAGGTATACTGACCTAAGGCCATGAGCAGACTGGAAGGACTGAGCGTGTTGCAAGGGCATGACTTCTGCGTGGGCCATACCTGTTCTGACAGAAGTGGACCGGGGACTGATGACTGCTCCTGAAGCTAAGTGGTGCCAATGGGCTTGTGTCCACACTGACTGGGACTAGTGTCCCACCCCCCAGGGATGTTTTTCTGTCCCCGCTAGCTGGGACAGCCTAACGCAGGGCCAGTGAGTAACTGAGCAGTGCAGGTGGTCACAGCCCAGGAGATCGGTCATCTCACTGTTACAGCAGGACACAGTATGGGGGACATGCAGCCATCCATGGGTGACAGCCAAGCCTCCATCTCCACCGTCACAGGTAAGCATGGCACACGGAGTGCCTGGCAGAGGTCAGGCTGAGCATGGCACGTGATGCCCCCAGGAAGCAGCATTCAGGGACACCTCCATCTTCCCTGTCCCCACAGACTGTTGCTGTTTGACAGAGGGGCCTCCTGCTGTTCCTCAACTGAAAACAAAGCCCACATAGTCACAGCAATCAACAGCAATCTGTGCCACATGTAGCTCCCCAGCCAAAGCCAATTCCATGTTCCTAACAGTCTTGCACTTGGCCCTGGTAATTAATACAGTCACGACCTTGAAGCCTGATTACTCAAAGTCACAGTAAAATGAAGAACCTCAAGCAAGTTGGAGGTGACATACTAGAGGCAGTCTGCTGAGCAGCTGTGACTGCAGTGCCCCTGTGTCTACGGTGCTTTACTCTTGCGTTTGGCCTCTATTAAATTGAGCCTACTTCAAATCTCCTACATAGGGTGAGAAACTTGGTGGCATGCTGCAAAATTATAATTGCTCGGTGTGGAGATTGCTTGGAGGGGTTTTTAACAGCTGGTTCAGGAATCAGCTGATTTAATAAGTGGTTTTGCCAAAGCAGAGTAAATTGCTTCCAGCACATTCCTGCTTTCGTTCCTGCTCCACCTCAGCTGTAAGACACCTTGAGGTGACCTTACGCTGCCCTAAGCAGCCCGGTCTGAATTCAGCACGGGAGGTTGGACTAGAGAACTGTGGGGCCCCTTCCAACCCAGAGGAGTCCGTGGCTCTGGGCCAAGGATGGCCATGACCTGCTGGAGGCTCCCCTGGCCAGAGGGTGGAAGTCTCAGCAGCAGAAAAAAGCATCAGTAAATAAGGTAGAAAATAGTTTATCTGGAAGGAAAAGTCCTCTTTTCTAGCAGGTGAGAACCAGCAGGGAAAACGAAGCATGGCTGTACCCAGCGAGAAGAAGAAAACAGTCATGATTAGTGAGCTAAGGAGTAACTTTGTGGTTCCCTGCTAAGGAAGAGCTGTGGTGCAGTACAGACAGGCCAACCCTAGCCACGACAGATGGAGTTCAAGGGACCGGGAGGAAATTTTCCAAAACAGATTGCAGATCTCTGGTTTTTCCCTGTCTTTTCTAATACATTTAAATTCACTTTGCAGCTAAATGACTGACTTAAATTAAATGATTAACATCCTCCCTCTTACATAAAGCTTCCTCATCCCTTTATTATGAATTTAAATGTTACTTTGCATTTTCTGAGTGTCAACATAGATAATCAGGCTTGACTTCCTTTTGAGAAGTATCAATAAAATAACAGCTTCTACTGTCAGGCTCTGGCATGGTTCCCAGTTATTGAGCTACTTGAAACAACATTTGTCATTGCTAAAAAGGATTTTTTAATATAACATGGAATAGGCCATACGAGTTTAACTGCTGCCCTCTTTTGGGTAGGATAATTACTGCTCATCTCTGTCGAGATGCTCTACCACCACCAGATACTGAATTATCTCAGCGTTGGGAGCACAGTGATAGAATGGCTTTGTACAGAGCACAACATCCTTTAATACCCCAAATTCCACATGCTGTTTGTACCTTCCTTTACAATTAACAGTGGCTTGCCTATGAAGGACTTCTGCAGTCAGTGACGGTTTCTGTGTCTCCCCAGTCTTCTACAGTTCCTGTGGGCACCAAACGACTCTGTGCTGCAGGGCACTGTGGATCACAAACTCATATATTGTCGGCACGAGTTTTAATTGCTTACAGAACACTAGGGAGAATAGCGTAGGTTTGTCCAGTCTCCACAGCCTGATTTTCAGATGGCTTTCTCTTGCACTGGGAAGCCCAGAGTTAATATGTACTTATATTAACATGAACACGTTGTGCTTCTATTAAGACTCTTTCCCCTAATTTTTATTTATAAAGCAAATAACAGGAGTTAAGTGGTCACAAGGGGGATACCAGAAACTGTCAGAGCAGATACTGGTAAATGTCCCAAGACAAAAGTAGTAGAAATGTAGAGGCAGAGAAGGATGTTTAAAGCCCAGTGAAAAGACATTAAGGAACACCTGTGCCTTTGCAAATCAGCTTCTAGTTTATTTTTAAATCCTGGGATATGAGTCAAAGGTGAAAAACTTCCCTTTGAGTCCCTGCATGGGGCAGCTATAGCTGATCAGCCCCCGTGAGAAGAAGCAAGAGGTGGCCAGTAAGGAATAAGTGGAGATTTTTTTGGAAAACCCTGTCCCTGGGTGGCACGCTTTGCTTCCTCTTTCACACTTGCTGTCAGTGGACAAAAAGTGAAATGAGGGGAGATGCAGGTTCAGAAAATGTGGTGGTGTGTGATCCCTCCAGTCTGCCTTTGCCTTTGGCTTCACTTCTATCACTAAGGTTAAGCAGAGGAGAAGCAAGGGCTTGTCACTAGGATTATTTTCCCTTCCCCATCACGGCTCTCCCTAACAGGCTCTTGAGCAGTGGGTTGAAAGATGGATATCTCGTAGCATATCTTTGAAAGGAGCTGAAACCTAGTTCCTAAAAGGTGCTTACACGCATCTGATTTCCTAGCTGCCTCTTGCCTCATTTAGACAGCTCTGGCACCTCTCAGGTTGCTGCACATCTGCCACAGAAGAACCCCCAGAGTCCAAATCCCATGGGGTCCCTGAATTCATGGGGTGAAGATGCTCAAACACTAAACCTTGCCCCACTCCTTACAAGCTGCTGAGAGTCCTTATTCAAGCTGATGCCAGGTTGGCACAAAAATGAGATTCTCAACCTAGACAAGGGAGTGCTTACCTGACCATCAGAGCCCATTTTGTTAGACATGTTCTGCGTATCTCTAAGGCAAAGGGTGGCTGATTGTGTCTTGCTCATTAGGGTACTGAGTGGGGTGTAGGGTGAGGTTTCTGCTTCAGAGCAAGATTTTTCAGTTTCTTTCTTTCATATCTGAAGGCAGATGCTACTGTAGAGCCTGTACAAATTTATATGGGGTTTTTTGCAAGAGATTTTTTTGGTAGGTGTGTGTATTCATCTTTTAAAGGAGTGTCTTATTAACTGGACATAGAGTTGGTCCCTCTCTAGCTTAATATTGCTATTTATACAAAATAAAACATCTTTAACATGTGAAGTCAAGAGGGCATCCATGATATGAGAGACGGACTGTCACAAGAGGGGTAAGAGAAACTTCTGGCTCCAGGAGAAGCAGAGGTCCAATACGAGCCCCTATCCCACCTCCAGCCATAAGCCCACTGGCTATGCTCAAGCAAAAGCAGCTTCCTATTCGTTCATGGGTGAGAAAGCTGGGCTTTTGGTTTCTGCTTCCCATGAACACATGCACATCTCTGGCCAGAGGTACCAGACGGGTGACACAAGTGTTGCTTTATTCTCTGTATCAGACTTGGCTGTCTCAGGTGGCTCCCTCAACAAAGCATGGTATTTATTATAAGCTTCTAATAAGATACCCAGGTCACCCTAAGAATTATTTATGGGACCTGGCTATGTAATTTAAGGCTTTAGAAAATAAGTGACACCACAAGTTCAGGCACTGATGTCCCTTCTGTTGACCTACTCTTGGCAATCTTTAAGGCTGAGATCTGAGGCAACTGCTGATGCTAATGAGAGCTGAGACCACCCCATGATCTCACCAGATTAAGCGCTAACCTTAATAACTGCTGATCTAAACATTCCCACTCCAGCAGCCAAGGAGAGGAAAAAATGCTCTGGAAATCTAATTTAATCTCTCAGGACAAGCGTCCTGTGTGGACGTCATCCCCGCCACTGGACCGTCTCCTTACAGAACAGCTCAGCCACTGCCTTTGAGGCACCTGCTGATACAGTGCTAAAAATCTCATCCTAAATCTGATCGCTTTAGACATTGTCTGGTCTTCACATAACTACCAGCATGTTAACAGTGTAAAGAATTGTTGTTCGTGACATTTATCACCTCACGAGCTGGGCAGAGAGGATTCGGCATTTAGCCCCTGTGGAGCCCAAGGGTAATCATGTCCCACAGGCTTGATATGTTGGAGAAGCATTTTGTAGGGTAAAACTTAACAATAATAATTCCTGGACCCTGTAAGAAACAGAAGCCAATGGTCAGCACTTCCATGGGCCGCCATGCCTTGGTCAGACGCACGCAAGCTGCAGTTGGTAGGGGCCATCTTGTGGCAAGACACTCGTACAGTCATTTTAAAAAGGTCCATAACGAGATGCCGTTAGGTTAAAAAGAATAATTTGAGCCTCCCCTGACGTTTCCATGTTACTGATAGTATTTTAGGAACCCAACAGTGAAGATGACTGTGTGATAATTGTTTCCAGTAAATGCGGACTGGGCAAGGGACTGCAAACACGGCTGAGTAACAGTCAGGCCCCAGCAACAGGCCGAGCTGGACTGCAAAGAAAAAATGAATTTTATCTTTTTCATGTAGATTTTAGAAACATCTCAGGTTTTAAATTTAATTGCCTGGCAGTTTTAAAAATGGTGTCCAAGACTACTTTTTAAAATACATACCATAGTTATGACAGCTCCATGGAAATGCTAAAACAAGACTATAACAAATCTGCTAAATACAGGCTATCGCAGTCAGGGTCATCATCTTCATGCCGGAGCAGAGTATTGCAGGCTGTTGTATGGCCAGCCGAGGATGTGAAAATAGCAGTGTCAGACCTGAACAACATTTGAAACTGCGATGGAGATGCTTCGCTGCTGCATATCTTGGCCAAAGTGTGAGGACACGTGCAGCTCGGCTTCCTTTGAGAAAAGGGTAAATGGGTTGTCATCTGGAACTTTGCAAATATTAAAAAAACAATAAGATGAGTTCTTTTTTGTTTTAATTTCTTGATTTTTGCTAATAAAGCCTTGAAATTGAGCTACATTATATATTACTCATATATTGTTCTCACTGTAGGCTGGATCATTACTTACAGCTTAATTAATACCAATGTCTAACAAGTGGCACTAACCTATCTATTTTTTTACTACTGAGTTTTCAGAAAAGCATCCATTCTCAGAGTTGACTATAAGGTAATCCTCTGCTTCAAATAACTGGTGACAGCAAAATATTTGAAGAATAGTTCCAGTACAAAAAAAGAAGGAAAAAGACACCTGGAAAGGGCATCTTACCTTCACGCCAGAGAAACTGGATCAATCGCTGTGTTACTCTGGGGACTAGTATTGCTTCATAGGTCAGCCCCACCCTGCTCTTTCCCAGTCTGGACCCCAGTTTAGGGGTGATTGTCCCCAGCTAACTGCCTTTCCATCCGTGGTCATGTAACAGGATAGATTGATGTTGGGGAGCAGCTCGCCTGCATCAGGTGAGGAGGAGCGTGCACAGGAGCATTGCTCAGCTCAGACAGTTTTCCTTTTGCATTCAGTTGTGCTAGAGTGGCTGTTCTGCCTCCCTCCACTGTTGCAAATACAGTACCCCTGGAGGAAGTACAGCAATGCCTTACACAGAAAAACAACTTGAGGAAAGGAAGGATGGGATTCAAACACAGGCAGCCGGTATTCTCTTAGGCAGCTTCAGGTAGTCCATGGACAAGTTTACCAGCAGTGTCTGGACACAGTCCAGAGTTAAACAGGTCATGGAGCCTGAACCATCCTGTGGTTTCTAGAAGAGATCCCTCCAGTCGAGGATGCTGTTGATCAGCTGGGAAGCTTGCATGGCTGCTACCAGCACGGGAGGGAGTCTTCTGCTTCATAAATTGAGAGAAGGTGGATCCCAGGGTAGGATCCCATCCTGCCCCTGGGATCCCACCTCTCTCTGAACAGTGACATAGTGTGTCATGAGAAGCTGCCTCCAGCAACGACAGCTGTTGAAGAGATCCCGCCGGTGCCGCTCGTGCTCCATCCTGCCTCTCCCTGCTTGTACTTGCCATTTGCCGCAGTGTCATACAGTGCAGCTGCCATCTCTCCGAACACCCTGTGTGACAGCAGCGGCCAGTCCTGTTTCATGAGCACTATCTTCACCAAAATATTTGGAGTAGACAAACTAGATGCACTCCCTATAAATAAATGTAGATTTATTTGGAGGATTGGCTGAAAAAAATGAAATTGCCTGTTCTCAAACAAAAGTCAATGCAGTTGCCATTGTTATTCCAAGATTTCAACAACACTGGGAAAAGATGACTGGTACGTATAGCTATGTTGGAGTTGGTACATCAGCCTCCAGTGCATTTCCTGGCAATTTGGCAATAACCACTTCCTGGCTAATAAACACAGTCTCAGAGTTTATTTGCCTTCATCACCTTGGCCTTCCGCTTCGGAGTTCATCCAGCCCAAAACAATGCTATTGCATTTGTGGTTTTTTTTTAGACACATCCTGATGTCAGAACTACAGCTAGCAAAGGAACAGGATGGAAGACATTGCACTGCTGGATCCCAGAAAAGGGAGCTACTGTTAGTGGTGTTGCCTGAACTGTTGAAATGTTCCTGTGTTGGATTCTACAGACCTGCTATTGCCTGTCGTGATGTGTTTCTTCCCATTTTTCAGCATATTAGCACCGATACACTTTTTACTTAGATTACTTTGGATGGGTCTTTCCCTAAATGCAGCTGCTGACAACCAGTTATACCTATGGTAGCAAATAAACAAGTTCTGTACTAACAGCTTTGAAGAATGGAGGGAGTCAACACAGCAGCAATAGAACAAAGCAAACGCGGTCATAATCTGACTCCTATCACACTCACTGTCCCAACATCCTCACAGAAAACCTTCTTCAGCATTTTTTTCAACATGTAAGTCCTTTAAATGCCCAGTAGAAGAAAAACAAATCTAACTCCACATAATACCTTCTTGTTACATGTGTGGCATTTCTCCCTCCTTTATCCATACCAAAAGTCATGGTTGGATGATACCATTTTCTCTCTTTAAGACACGGTAAAGGACAAATTTAGTCAGTATTTCTGCACAGAAAATGGTACTTCCAAGCTTCAGAGATGTCTGACCCCCTGCATTTTTCTGTGCCACCCTGAAAACTTGACCCCTCCAGCCTCTTGAGCAACTGGAGTCTGAGCGAAACGATCCTCCGAGTAAATCATAAATATTATTGTCTTTGAGGCTAAAATGAAACTGTTTGTTTATCTCAATAGTTCTAGTCATTTAGGCAGACTGTTTACTCTGATGCTCACTTTCAAATGACACATTACATAGAATTACTGAAAAATGTGCCGCAGATGCTAGAGCTGAGAATAATGTGAAGCAATCAGGTGATTTGCACAGGGAAAACTTCAGCTTATGAAGATGAGTAATCCAACAGAATCTTTGTTTTCTTAAATTAAAATCCTAATTGGGAACATTTTCCTCATTGCAAAGTATCTATAAATTATCCATCTGCTTTTTAAATTAAAAGTTTTAAAATAAACTGTCAGAGCATTTAAAAATAATGTGTAGAGACTGATTATAAATTAGGATTGCTGCCTTCATTTCTCCAAAGCAGGACCCTTACCTACTATTTTTGATTCTATAGGACAATTACTCTCCATATTTAAATTTGACATTGGTTGTTTGCTCACAATTGTTTTTTTATTAAGAGTTAAGTTCACTTTAAACTTGGTAGTTTTTTGTATATTAAATAATCAAGTATGCTTCTAAGGGTAATGCCCCCCAAACCAAACCCAATCCAACCCCTGAGGAGTAGGAGTGATTCCATCAATCCCATGGTATTTGGGAAGGAAATTTTCAAAACGTGTAACATAGAAAACATATCTCCATTATAAGATTGTTATTGTTCTTTCCTCAATGGGTAACATTTCGGTGGCAGACTAGGCTACTTAATTAGGCTGCTGGGCTACCAAAGCTGTGATTTGACATTCAGCATCTGTACTATCTGAACACATGCTCGGTGCTCACTGCATTGATTTTTCAGCCCCCATGGCACCCTATTCCCAGGACAGGTGTTTGTGCAACCGTGGGACTTTCCAGATTGGCGAATTAATCTTGCTGAAAAATAAGCCAGAGAAATGCTTGCTTTTTGGTTGTTGTTGGGAAAGTGTCCCCCAAGCATGGGCCACTGCACAGCCTCACAAATGCTTGTGCCAGAACAGTGCGAGAGGCAGCGGAGAAGCAATGACAGGGCCAAAGCATTGCTTGTTGGATTTGTGTAGGTGAGGATTACACAGCTAATGGAAAACCCACTGAAGCTGTGCTTGACAGTGCTGCTGCTCCCCGCTGCCCCTTGGTTGTGCTGGCGTAACTGTGCAACTGGGCAGCAAACTTAGAGCAGAGCGCTTAGGCCAAAAGAATAACCCAGTAAAACAGCCGCTGCTAATTTTAGCTGGATTGATGTTCTGAAACACTTCAGTCATGTGGACAGTCGTGCCAGCACGGTGAAGGAGCATGGGGAACTGGGGGTGCTGGGAGGATGGGGTCAGGATGGGCAGGGTGGGGACTGCCTGAAGTGTCCCTCTTGCCGGAAAACATCAGTGTAACAGTAATGAGACTAGCTCTGTCACTGCGGGGAAATTCATGAGTACAGTCTGGCCTGTCGTGAGTCATCATTCTTCACATTACTGTCTTCCTTTTGGAACAGATCACACACTGATCTCAGGTCACCAGCTTTCACCTCTGATCCTACCCTGTGCACTGGCTTCCGTGGGAATTACGCCTGGAACAGGTCCTGAGGTTTCACACATATGAGACCAGTGGCTCACCAAGAAAAAGATTGTTTCATAAATTAAACATTATGGTTTTCTTTATTCACAATCTGTTTGAAAGCAAACCACAGTTTTAACAGACCTAGTTTGGGAAGTTGAGTTTGCAGCAAATTCCAGCTGTTTACTACAAATATTCCTTTGAGAAGTTAATATTCAAGGCTGCTTATCTACGGGATATGATGCCTTACATCACAGTGTAATATTTCAATTTCTGACTAGCTAACCAAATTATGACGTAATTGCTTTTCTGGTCAATACAAATGTAATCACAAAATAAAACTACTCTGTGATTAAATAAATCAAAGCCTTTATCTGAAGGAACAAATGAATGCAACTTACTTCAGCTGAATTTATCTGAATAATCATGTGAATGTAACTTCACTGACAGCATTATGCATGGACAACTAATTACAAAATCATTGTTGAAATACTTTTTAATATGCATTCCTTTAATACTCTGTTAACCACGAAAGAAGACAGGGAAGTCACGACATGAGAAAGCTGTGACAGCCTCAAGGAGGTAAAGCACATTCTGATGGTGAATTGGCTCATAAAATCTTCATAGCCATACTGTTAAAAGTACTTGTCTTTAACCCCAGCCATTATGTGAATGTATCTCCTAAATCAGCTGTAGGGCTAAAGAGTTAAGGGGTTGGCCATGATTGTACCTGCTTTGTAAAATAACTCCAGGTTGCATCTTGAAAAGCATAGATCAATATAACTTTTATATGTATCTGACAAATTTGTTGAAATGATACTTAAAGAGAGAAAGCAAAAATGCCTAGAAAATCATGAGATGCTATGCTAATGTTTAACTAGCATGCTTTCTGTACAAGACAATCATGTTCCAGCAATCTCATAGCCTTACTTAAAAATTGTGATACAATGATGGAAAAGGGAGAGGGCAATTTATATTTATTTAGTCTTTCAGGAGACTGTTTAAGAAATTAAGTGGCCCTGAAATGAGAATTCAAATAATATAATAAAAAGGAACTGGTTAAAAATACAAAAACCTAGAAGAGATTTATGCTATAACTGATAAAAAAATAAGAACAGGTGCTTCAAGGTTGTGTATTGATTCCATTATTGTTTAAGATATTACCAGGGGAATATTAGGTAAAAAATCTGCAGATTGTACAAGTATATTAATTATTTAAAAAAAAACAACAGGCGCAGGCCACGGTACTTAAGAGAGCTTTAATAAGAATATACAAATGGACAACATGATATCAAATGAAAATTCAATAGTGACAAACACAATATAATAAGCACTGGAGACAAAAATGTAAACTATCCATACACCTTCAAAGGGTCTAAATTAATTTCATCAGCTCAAGAAAAGCACCTGTGTATCAACATAGGCAGCTTGTTGAATACCTCTGGTCAACATGCTGCATAGCCATGAAAGCATGTAAAATGTTAAATGGTCAGGCAATATACAATAACATTAAACAAATCTGTGGAATATCTCCACATGGCACCTTTCACCCAGTTCCAGACCCTCTCTCAAATTTTCCATTTTTGATGGAGGTAAAAAGACCAAAATCAGAGAGGGCACTTCTGAGGAAGTCTACATGCTGCACTAATAATAGGAAACATATTTGCACACAGAGTATGATGTAGCACAACTCTAAGCAAGTTTCTGAGGACAAAAATTTGAGAAACGCAAAAGGATTAACTATGTGCAAGGATAGTAAAAGTTCACAAATGCTGTTGTATATTTCTATATGCAAAAGTTAATACCAAAACGTCTTCTGTCTTTGGAAAGGATAGCTTATTCCAGGTCTATCTTCAACCATTAAAGATGTGGATGGCACCCACTGAGGACATACGAGTCTGTATCTGTCTGCTGTTCATCTACTTCCACCTTCCTCTTCAGCATTTCATTCTCATCACCTCTAGATATAAGGTATAGTATTAGATCTATATAAGGTTTAATCCAGAATGGGAATGCTTATATACCTATGCATTTATTTTGAAGAACAAAAAAACCTAGAAACTCAAACCATTATTTTATTCCAGATTAAATTTTCTGGAGTTCAAAAAAAGCTGTTCCATTGTCCCACAGAAAATTATTAGTTAAACTATAGATGCTTAATATTGTTAGAATGGAAACTGTCGGAGAGAAAACTAGAATAGATTACATTGGAAAGAAAATGAGAGGAGAGGATCTTGACTGAAAGCTTCTAGAGCCATAAAAAGCAAGCCATTAATAACTTTCCCCCCATTTTCTTGTCAGTGGCAGCATATGGTAGCCATGAAGTAGGTCTAGTGTTTCAGCAGTAGAGTAAGTGTGCCCCAGCTGGACCGATCAAAAGGGTGGACAGCACCTGAAACATATAAATGGCAAACAAGCAGCAGCAGTCACCCAGGATTGTTTGGCAACTTCCACGGGAAAACCCCTGACTCGATGTCATGGTTTCACCCCAGCTGGCAACTACGCAGCCACTCGCTCACCTCCCTCGCAGTGGGATGGGGAGAGAATCAGGAGGGTAAAAGTGAGAAAATTCGTGGGTTGATATAAAGACAGTTTAATAGGTAAAGCAAAAGCCGCACACACAAGGTAAGCAAAACACGGAATTCATCCACCCCTTCCCATGGGCAGGCAGGTGTTCAGCCATCTCCAGGAAAGCAGGGCTCCATGACACGTAACGGTGACTTGGGAAGACAAACGCCATCACTCTGAACGCCCCCCCCCTTCCTTCTTCTTCCCCCAGCTTTATATGCTGAGCATGACGTCCTATGGTCTGGGACATCCCTTGGGTGAGTTGGGGTCAGCTGTCCCAGCTGTGTCCCCTCCCAACTCCTTGTTCCCCCCCAGCCTCCTCGCTGGTGGGGTGGGGTGAGAAGCAGCAAAGGCCTTGGCTCTGTGTAAGCACTGCTCAGCAGGAACGAAAACATCCCTGTGTTATCAACACTGTTTTCAGCACAAATCCAAAACAGAGCCCCATACCAGCTACTATGAAGAAAATTAACTTTATCCCAGCCAAAACCAGCACACTGGAATTCGGTGAGATATCTATGAATTGTGATCTTGCAACACCCCCTGGAAAGCCAGCGAGAACCTGAGGGACTTGTCCATCAACCTCCCAGAACTAGAACACCAAGTCTGAGGGACCAAAGAAAAACCTAACCTAGGAACAACAGCCTGAAAGATCTATCCCCTAGTTCCCCCATGCTGACACACCAGAGGTAGAGTGGCAGTAAAAGGATTTGCTGCCCAATGTCTTCAGCTAAAGTCACAGACTTGGCCACCAAGGTACCCACTTGCTACCCTGCCAGACCTCAAACCAGAGAAAGCAAAGCAAGATCAGGGCTCTCAACTGCTGATGGAGGGGCTGGCTGGGGGATCACAGAGAGCTCCCACTAGAAAGGGCCAGGTATGAATAAATGGGAGGTGGGTACACGAACAGGATGAGGGTATAACTTTGAAAAGAGTGGTTAATCTAAAATTTTCTATACAGCTGCTTGAGACTTCCAAGGCCCTCCTGCAAGATGGAGAAAAATGGAATTCCTGTTCTGAATTTATTAGAAGGATCAGGAACTCCTCTGTAGTTTACATGAATAGCCCTATGCAGAGCTGATTCTAGCACTGAGACAATCTGCAGTGAAGTCCCTGAGGGGCTGCTGATGAAAAATAGAGATGGTATTTCTGCCACATAGACCGCATTGCAAAGGGTCATGTCGAGGGGTGGAAAGCCTATAAATAGACGCAATTTTAATACTTTCACAAATGGCTTGAGAACAAAAAGTAGAGCACGTTAATGAAATCTGCAAATAGTATTCAGGCACAGTCCGTAAAAGATTATTAAAAGTACTGTAAAAGGAAAAACTAAATTACTTTGATGCATGGAATAATAGAAATGGCATGAATTTTTTTACTGTAAGACTTCTGGGATTAACACCCTAAAATTCCTCCTGTAACGTATGTATGTGTGTCAGGTGATTTTGGGATGACTAAGCCACTGAAGTGATGCAGATGTGAAACTAGTGGAGGCAATTTTACAACTTTGGTCTATACATTTCCAACACAGCTACAGAAAAAGCAATGCCCTTGTAAAACGTAGTCTGGAGTATCACTATTCTGGTGATCATTTTTTGAGATAGATGAACTTGCGTTAGAACAGGAGAAGCACTATTTATGGGAAGGAACTTACTTATGGGAAGAAAAACTCTTCTAATTCTATATGAACTCACAAAATTAAGAATAAGGGCAATATAACTTTCTAAATATACCTAGAATAAATATCACGAAGGAAGAAAATCTAATCGGGATAAAGAACAATATCTATTCCTGTGCCAGCAAGCTAGCAACAAATACAGTGAAAGTAAAATAAGCTGGAAGTCAGAAGGATTTACAACTCTGAAAAGTCAAACTCCGGAATAGCTGTTCAATAAGAGATGTGAGGACAAGAAACTTAACTCATCTTAGACACTATTAGCTTATGCATGGCTGCACATGACTGCAATGTGAGGGACTTAAACTTAGACGTGTAAGGCACTTCTGATTTATCATGTTCCTCTCATAGATGATATACAACTTTTTTTTCCTGGTTGACTTCGCTAGGCTGTCATAGATCTGGTCATATCAATTATCCAGCTGGACAATACTAATGTCTGATAAGGCTAGCAAATGTTTGTACTATCTAGTATAACTGAAGCTGCTAAAGGATCTTTCTAATGTCTCAATACACCAGGAAAATTAATACTTTTTTTCCAATGAAAAAGTCAAATCCACTAAGAGTTCATGTCTAACAGCGCAGTGTTGCACTGTGTTACAGAAGCCGGTAAGGAGGTGCAAAACAGAGGCAAGACTTTGATTGGTTCAAAACCATGGTGATAGTGGTCATCCACCCTGGAAACACGGCAGGTGAGAGTGGTGCCCACAGTTCATACTAACCCATCACCCAGGAATCTCCTTCTAAGGCACACTGTGCCTTTAGGGCAGGGTCAGAACAGAACAATTTCAGAGGTGAGACTAAAGCATCAGTACTGTAGCCTATGCTGATCAAAAGAATGACTTAATCTTGAGTGAATAACACTTACATGAAACAAGTAAGTGTCTAGAGACAGTAGCCTAAAATACACTGGTGCTGCATTGATCCCTCTTGGGTTGGCAAGTTTGCCTTCACATCAGTCTTGAGATGAAAGAGGCAGTAAGGTGGCAATCTGAGTTGGCATTTTGTGTGCTTGAACACAGGTATCTGCAGCACGAAGATTTTTAAGTGTTTGTTACAGACAAGATAAAACAGGCTAGTTTAAGCTATCATCCTACCATTTAGGGTACTGGTAAAGTGTTCCCGAATACCCCAGAAGATGGTTGAGGCAGCACAGAGGCAGTGTGAAGGAAAGCACGTGTTTTCCAAATACTTAGTCTAAGTTATTGCTGATAAACTTCCAAGTATGAACCATAAGCAACATGTTCTGTTCAACCAGTCAGAAATCCTAAAGATAACTTTGAAGGTCAAAATAGCTAAACTCAGTGACTGTTATGTTCACCTCCCCCTTTCTCAGTACACTGAAGTGCTAACTGACACAGTGGTGGCCAGACAAGCAGAGCCAGGAAGAACTGGAACATAAGCAGATACAAAACCAAATACAGAACATTTCCTGTAAAATAATTAATTCACTCGTTTTAAACAATGCTTAAGCTCTTACTATTACAGCCTCAAGTACAGGAATAAGTGTCACAAGATGCCAAAAGTCTAGATCTAGTAACACTGTCCACCTAGCCTACATTTTTTTCCTCTACTGACATTTTGCCTCCTGGTGTCAACCGTATCTACCCCAATGTAATGCTTTGCTTGTGAAAAGCCAGGTTAAGCAAGAGGTGTGTGCCTCAATTCTTGGGTGGAATATTAGTTTAATAAACACTGAGTGTGACTCAGTCATTGGTGTGTCTGACATCCTCCTGAGTTCCCCTTCTGCAGGCTGCTGTCGTGGCAACTCGACAGCCACCCTGGTTGTGCTGTGGCTGCTCCCCGCCACTGTCACTGTTCACTGCTCTGACAGTGCCACAGGTACTGCACACACACAACTACATAACGCACCAATTCTCTATAACCTCATTCTTATCCCCTGTATCTCTGTCTGTGTACCACTGGTTAATATGGTTTGTAGCTTCCTTGCAGTAAGACCCAGTCTTACAATGTGGAGGTTGTTCACTTAAATACCTAGTATTTTACCTCTTCCCAGTTAACCTCACAACACATTCCATTCCTAGTCAAACTCCATTCTTCACAAAATTGAGAACTTGAAATGAATTACTTGAATGGCTAATCTAGCTTTGCAGGGTTCTGTACTGTTGCTTTGTAAGAAATAAACTGAAGAGCCAATGTCCACTTCAGAGTGTGAAAAGCCTGAAGGAACTCTTCTTCAAATACCAAATAAGTTTATTTTTAATTACACCAATGAAGCTCACATTGTCTTTACTTGCAGCTGTAGACCTTTAGTGCTGCTACAAATAGACCCCAGAAATCAAGACCCATAAAATAAGACACACAGCAAAAATTTGAAGCCTGGTTTAAGCCCCTCACCAGAGAAATGCAAGACACCAGAGCAGTGCAAGAATGGGCAGGCAAAAACAGGTACTCTCCCAGAATTCCTAGAATCTGCTTAATCATTTTCATTCATCCTGCACTTCCTCAACAAGAAAGGTAAGGTTCCTACTATGGACAAGCTGCTTCTCTCACAGATTTTTGAGTTGGATCTTCATTTATTCACAAAAAAGACTTTGGGGAGTAACAGGAAGGGTACCATTCTCTGCATCCTGAAGGAAAGCAAGAGTAAGGGAGAAATGGATGGCGACTGCAGAGACTTCAGCTAGAAGCAAAAGCTGTGAGAGGCCAGGGCATGCTCTGGAGGATGAGACTTGCAGTCCAGTCATGCAAGAGCTGTGAGGGAATGGATTGTTCCGAGATCCTCCTCCGAGATTAATTCCTCCCAAGCTTGCCAATTGCAAGCTTGCAATTGCCATTGTGCTGTCATACTAGTGATCCACTTCCCTACTGACTTTGATTTCCTTATCTTACCTTAGTGCTCAGTAATTTCTATTTCCTTACCTTAGACTTTGTCAGATGCTCCTGACTACAACAGATCTTTCCTAGTGTTACTGTGTGTGTGCATAGGACTGTCTGATTAACACATATTTAAAACAAAACAAACAAAAAAAAATCTAATTCATGACTGTGTTACTACCAGCTGTTGGCTCATTTTCCTTAACATTTTAATCTTTAGCCAAAACTAGCACTAGTTGGATGTTTTCAGCTGTGGGAGAAAGCAAGCTAGAGAACGACTGCTAGAGCAGCAAGCACAGGCTCCACTACCGACCACACTCTGGCAGAAGCCCAAAAGCTTTGAACTATTTTAAGAGTATTAACACCACAAAAGAGGGAAGCCTTAAGGAAGAATGTGATGCATCGTTTTTAGCCAACAGCAGAAATAGCTTCAGCATTCACTCTGACAAGATAAATGAACAATCAGCTCTTCTAAGACTAGGCAAGAGAACATTAAGATTGTAATATAGCTGAGAGAAAATGTGATTACTTGAACATGTTCATTTCTACTGCAGATTACCCCACTCAGTCCTTCCACTGGAAATGAGGTCAAGGTGCACCTGATGATATGGTAAAATACAAGATTTTATCTGCACATATTACATTCATTTGTGAAAAAAGAGTGGATTTAATGAACATGCTACTTTTGAAGTATGCTCAAATAAACAGACAACTTAAGGAGAGGAGAAAGACACAGCTTGATCAAACCACTCTGTCTATTCAGGGAACTGACGGATGGATCCTAAGGTGTCATACCTTACATGAGATGGAATAACCACCACAACAGTATAGACTGAGGACTGACCAAAAAAGGAATCTGGAGCTCCTGGTGGACTGTGTCATGGACAACAAGAGCTGGGCCACTCCACAAGGGCGGGTAAGCTGGGAACCAACGCTGACCACAGGACAGGCAGGGCAGTGCCCTCACCAATCAAGATGCAGTTCTATAGGATTTGGGCAGGGCTGGGTTGGTGACAGGTCTTCTTGAGAGTCCAAGACAAGGCGCGATAATGAGTCAGGTCCAGGGTCCAGGCAGGAAGTCCAGCCAGGAACAGCAGAAGACAGAGCCAGAGACAAGTTCTACGCAGGAGAACGGGTTAGAGACAAGGCTATATATTACATAGGTCCATCCAGGAAGGCCAACTGATAAGCCAAGACAACAGGAGATAGGACTTGGCACAGGTAAACCTACAGTACTGTACATGCTGAAGTCTCAGGTGAGGATGTCAGGGCAATTAAGGCCCGGTCGTGCACTTTACTTGGCCCTGACAGATACCAAGCTAAGTAAGCAGAACGCCACAGCAGTGAGCAAGGCTACCTTCCTAAAGACACACCAGGTCGTTTTTACAGGCATGAAGCCAGTAGATCAAGAGAATTATTAGTCCTCTTTACTCAGCACCTGTTAGATCACATCTGGAAAACCACACCACACTTTGGGCCCCCAGTATGAGAAAGAAGTTGACAAATTGCAGTGAACGCAGCTGAGGGCAATCAAGATGGTGAGGGGGTGGGAGCACATGCCCTGTGAGAAGAGGCTGAGGGAACTGTGTTCAGTCAGAAGGCTCGAAGGGGAACCCAAGAGCTTCCTTCCAGTACCTGAGCTTGTCAAGAAAATGGAGCAAAACGCTCTGCTGAGGTGCATGGCAGCAGGATGAGAGACAATAGTCACATGGGGAAGCTTTGATTTAAGGGAAAAAAACTTCACCGTGACAACAATCAAGTATTGGCACAGGTTGCCCACATAAGTTGTGCACACTCTTGGGGGTTTTCAAGACCCGGCTGTTCAAAGCCCTAAGCAACTTGGTCAGAAGGCTGAAGCAGCAGGTTGGTCTAGAGACCGCTGGAGCCCTGCAACCTGAACAGTACTATTCTATTTCTATTCTTCCACAGCTGAACACACAAGTCTACAGGAGAATGAAGGACCTCTGAGCATGCTGAAGAAGTTGGTGAAGAATCACATTTTGAATACAAGCTACAAGTACAGAAATACTCAGCTGAAGTAGTCCTTTACTGAACACAGAATTCTTTAAAATAGCTTTTTTCATACTCTTCAGGGTTTTTTTTACATTACCTTTTTGTACACAAACTTCTAAGTCTTTAGCTCTTGTTTTGCTGTTCTTTAGAGTAAGACTGATTGTACATTGCACTGTTTGCCCAATAAACACACTTCAGGACTTAAGTGTGTTGTCATACGTTCACCACCTTCGAACTCCTCCACCTCTGACCATTGGTTTAATTTTCCTTATGTTCATCTCTCCTTTCAGTGCAGCCCTGCTGATCTCCCCACATTCTTCAACTGTGAAGTTGAATGTTATCCTGAAAGACACTTAATGTTTTAGCATGAACTACATTACCTCCTAGGTAAATCACATCAATCTTTTACAAGGTTCTATTGCTACTTCTGATCTTGTCTAGTAGTGAGCACCATGCCCCCTTCAGCATTGAAAGCTGTCATTTCTTGGGAGAAAAATACTTGCATTCTTTTGAATACGAAAGATGTGTTTCTTGCTGTCATCCCATTTCCTTGACCCTTTCTTCTGCCTTTGGCCATTACATTGTATCACCTGCACAGAAACATTGCACGTTTACAGTTTATGTGAACAGCCCGTGAGCATGCAAGACTCCTGTCAGCCTGATGAGTTAGCTGGTATGTTCCAAACCTTGTGTAAGTTCGGTGCCAGAGGTAAGCTAATGTCTTCTCAAGGTTGAGAGGATGGGAGAACTATGGTTGGAAACACCAGACCACTGTTACGAGTAGAGCAGTCCAGTGGGATCTGGGGAACGAAAGAGCCGATGCGGCTCAGTGGCCCGCACAGCGAGTGACTTACTCTGATGGAGATCCAGCCTGGTCCTACACACTGAATACACCTTGGCAGTTGCAGACCTTCCAATTTAGCTTCATCTGAAGGTATCAAAGCTCCAAGTCTGCTCCAGTGTGCAAACTGGAAATCATCAGATTTGTTTAAAAGGAAGTGCTCCAGATGGAGTTACGGGGGGGGG
>VYZV01023191.1:17603-31406 GCA_013401275.1 Pandion haliaetus | reverse complement strand
GGCTACCTGGAGAGGCTATGGGATCTCCCATCTTTGGACACATTTGAAACTTGACTGAACAAGGCCCTGAACAACCTGATCTAACTTTGAAATGAGTTAGATCCCCTGCTTTTAGGCAGGAGAGCGAGAAAAGTAAGGTCCAGAGGTCCCTGTCATCCTAAGCTGTTCTATGCAGTATGGGTCTGGGTAGCATTAACAAGTTCAAGAACATTTAAGCAAAGGCTTTTGCAGAAGAATTCCCTGCTTTAAAAGTNATCTTCTTGGGGTACTACTTAGTTTGTGGCTTATCCTGCCCTTCTGAGGGAGATTTCAGGCTAAAGTTGGGTAGTCTGACAATGGTCATACAAACTTCTCTTTTGGATGTTGAAATAAGCTTATGGAATAAGAGCATAAGGGAGCACATTAGTATCCTTAAAATCCAAGACCAAATGTTTATATCATCTACCCTGACAATTAGTATGTTTGGCTTTTTTTGACCTGTCTTTCTTGGAGTTCAGGGCCATGACAATTCTCTTTCCATGAGGAAGTTCAGTTTCTCATTGCAACCTGTCTTCATTGTGGGGCAGTTTTTCAGACTGTGAAGCATGACTAATAGTAAGGGTGAAAGGGAGAGATGGACTAGCTCCAATTTTGTTATGGCAGGTTACCTGTTGGGAGAAATCAGACAAATGAGACATTCCAATGCTGAGAAGATTTGTTGAAGTCCTCCGAGTCATTACCCAGCAAAACAAGCTGGATGTGTGCTATATTATGGCTGGATTAGACCAAACATCTGCCCAGCTGAGTTCTATTTCCAGTGATGACCTGTAGCTGCTGATTTACAGAAAGTGTCTGAAAAATAAGGATAATCCTTTCACTAGTATACACTTTACCTTATTTGAATTAGCAATTTCAAGAGCTTGAGGTAGCATCGTTGTGTTTAATGATTGTTGATCAACTTTTCTTCCATGAATGTGTCCGGTTGTTTCTGGAATGCATTTATATTTTTTTATTTTCTTAGTTTTTATATTATACTTGTCCGGTAGTAATGAGTTTCAGAGGTGTTTTTGGAAAAAAACCAACATTATGTTATTTGAGAGAAGCCTGCTGTTTGATCATTTCATTCATTCTTGAATTATGAGAAATACCCGCTCATTGCTGTGATTTTTCTTCTGTGGTATCCCTTGTGGTTTTTATAGCTCTCTATCGTATTGCATCCTCCAGTCATCTGTTAGCTAAACTGAAGGGTCTTGTCAGTTTTTGATGTGGGAGATTCCCCATACATCTCAGGACCCCTGTACTCCTCTGTAGCTTTTTAGATTTATGATACCGTTTTTGAGATGGACTGACTAGAACTGCATTCTTCTGTGATGTGGGTACTTGAGGATTTTAAATTATTGTAGATTTGTGGTATTCTTCTGTATTCCTTTCCTAATGGTACTTAACATTGTGCTTTTCTTTATCACTTCAGAGCAGCAAGGTGATGTTTCAGAGGACTATGCCCAAGCCATCCAGATCTTTTTCTGGAGTGGTACTAAGTAACTTAGAGTCTATCATGTGTATATATAGTTTTTCCTCCTTTTGCTTAAGAACTGGTATGGTTGGTGTATTTTACAGGCACGTGGTTCAGATTACAGTTTGGGAGACAAGTATGTGCAGCGTGCTAATGAAACTTTTACCTGGGAGCTGAGAACAAATGTGCATGGAGCATACCCAAAGCACACAGTACTAAGGGTGAGGAGTTGAGAATAGGAATGTGAGGATTGGTACTCATTCTGATACCTTTGAAGAGCAAACATAGCGTCTGATGAAATGAAAATCTAGTGAAATGGGATTCTTCACGCTTAGGGTTTATTTCCCCTGACTGTTTCACAGAGGGAATATTTGTCTTTTTGAATCAAGGTGATGTTTCACACTCATTTGACATGTCACTGTTGTATTGGCATATTTCTATATTTTGTTCTGAGTTGTCAGTGAAAATACTGGTGTGTCTGCTCCTAGACTTGTCCACTGGGGAGCTTCATTAGCCCTTAACTCCATCTGGATAATTCTTCAGGCACTACCTACTGCTGTCTTCCCTTTAACCTGCTTCCTAAGAGTCTTATCATTGTTGTGCTAATCTGTGTTCATTAGTTAATTAACAGCTTTCCATATGGAGGGGTGGAAGAAATCCTCTTGATTATTAAGTTGAGCTGATGCTGTCATAAGCAGCTAAATAAAATATTCCTTTTCATAAATTTCTGACACTGTTCTGATACTAAAAGTCTGTCTGGATTAGACATATGTAAGATCTTCAGTTCTGTGTCCTGGCTTGATGTAGGGGTGGAATTCTGAATTTTGATGATTATGCCCTTTTCCATTTTACTAGGGGAAAATGTATTCCTTTTATCTATCTCCTGCTTTCCTCGGTTTCCCCAGAACAAAACAAAGTGGAACTGATGCCTGTGTTGAGGCAGTGACCTGATAGAGGGAATGCGGTAACATCTGGAGCAATTTTGATGTGTAGTGGGGTGTACGGGTGGCATAAAACCATGGATGTGCTGGGAGATGTGGTGTAGAAGCAAGGGTGTCAGATCTGAGCTGTAGGAGATGTTGATATGACTCTTCAGTTCTTTTTCATCCCTTTCAAGTCTGTCTAAAACATCCTGTTCAACAGGGAGTAGTTGTTCAAATAGGAATTTTAAGAAATGGTGGAAAGCTGGCAGGAGGATATATTTTAAATAGTCCTTCTTCTTCCCCCTTCCTGCCTCCCAGAAAGGAAAACCCCAAACTTTACTACTTGTGAGACTTAATGACGAATGGCAGCTGTACAGTGCTGCCTTTGGCTCTATGAAAACATAAAGTAGTAGTACACCCACCTGAGTGGCTGCAGAGTGAACTGGATTGGGAATTGGATGCAGGGAGAAAAGGGTTTTTTAATTCAGGTAATTTTCACTGTGTTGCATTATAAACAATTTTGCTACCTTGACTGAGATGAAAAGGCTTCCCTATGCTCCTAAAAGAAACTTTGGTCAAATTATGCTGTTAAACCACTTGGGAAGTAGTGGATATAATTCTCTTTGTCTTCAGATGAAGACTGATTTTTTTTTTTTTTTTTTTTTTTTTTTTTAGTTGAAAAGATGCTTAAAAGTTGTTTGGGTTAATATAGGAGCAAGTGAATAAAGTTTTATTGCTTTTGTTACTCTAGAAGGCAGGTAAGTTGGTTTAGTGGTGCCTACCAAATTAAAAACTTACAGAACTATAGAAGAAGAATATGAAGAAAGGCTAAAGATATATCATGGTTTGTGCTGAAATTATGAATTCCAGTATTTATCATCATGCAGTCCAGCGGTGTTACATGCAGCTGTGCAAAATGGTAGAGGCACAGCTGTAGTAGTGTTGAAATATGCCTTATGCCAGGGTCTCCTGAAGGCTTTGTATAATTAATTTGTGGCTGTCAAATCAATAAAGTGCAGAAAAGTGTTTTGCCATGGAATTTTACTGTTTATGATGGTGGTCCCTGGGATTTCAAAAGGCTTGGCCAAGGTGAAGAACATCTGCAGTCCCAGGCTTGTAAATGTAACACAGACATAGGCTATGTTTCCACAGAAACCTAAGCCAGCCTAACAGCGAGTGGCTGAGGAAAACCATTCCTTGTCTTTTTGCTGGATTGATTAACTGCTAGTTTAGTGAGCTGGTCTGGCTTATGGAAGGACCTGCCAGTTGCCAAAGCTAGCACGAGATAATAAAGTTTGTCTAGGAATGGAGAGGAATTAGCGTGGTTGGAAGGAGAAAAGGAAGGCCTCCATCACTGCATTGCCTTTCTGGGAGCCACAGCCTTGTATACGCAGTCGTTGGTGAGTTACTGCAGAACTGCCACCTTTCTCTCGTGCTGCCATGTGACAGAAGTCATACCTCCATGCATTGCCTGCCTAGGGACAGGGGGAAGGTTCCCATGCTGGTGACGTGGGGGCAAGCGTCATCCTCTCTGGACCAGGATCTACTTGTGTAGCTTCTGTCTTGGGCACTCAGCGAACGCTTTTCTCTTTTTGCTGCTTTTGTCTGGTTCCGCAAATCGGCTGTCTTCAAGGTTTTGGAATTAACTTCCCCAAACTTGATCTGGCACAGCTTGGGCTTGTATCGGTGGTCTTGGCATCACATTGGCCCTTAAGTCAGTTCCTCTTCCGTCTTGCCATGACTTTACCCAGGCATTGTTGGTGCTGGCGGACCCTGCCTGCCTGCTGTGGGTTTCACCTTACAGCTCAGTTAGTTTCTTCTTACGTCACACCCCTCATCTTAAAGCTACATTTTACACATTTGTCACTGCTAGATTTCGTGAGGACTTCTCCACAGCATCTATACATATACATGTGTATACAGTAACTGGAGATCCCCACGTGGGAGACAGGATCTGTATCTCTGTTGCAACAGGACTGCAGCCCTGGAGGGGGAAAAATGTGTTTCCCCCTTGCAGCTACAGATGCTGGTTTGTTATTAGGTGCCTTAAAGCTGAATTTCTGTGTTCTTAAAGCAGTGGCTGAAAAGCATTTACTTTAAATTTCACTGATCTTATGTGCAAACAGAGCTTTGGGCGTTTTCTGCACTGATCATAGTTTGGGGTTGTTTTTTTTTCTTTAAGGTCTTAAGTGTTCATATTTAGCTTAGCTTTATCATCTCTTCAGTCACTGACTTCTACTACTTGCTTGGCTAATAATGTTGTTGCTATTTGACTTTTCTTTCAGCCATGCTTTTTTGGTAGCTTCCCAAATGGCTATATCTTGCATCGTTATTGAGAAAACGTGCAAATAGTTTTACAAAACATGTACACTCCTCTCGGGTTAAGAAAACATGAATAGCACTTCCCTTACCTGTCAACAGCAACAAAAAAAGCCCAACCCAAAAACCAAACATACTTCTTCCTGAGAGAATTAGGGAGGCTTAGCTGCAAAGCCTTTATTTTGTGAGGTTGTTTTAAGGGGGATTAAGAACAGATGTTGGGTAGCTTCAGGATAATGAATTGTTTAGTGGGGAATAAACAAATATTAAATTCTAATATCAAGAGAAATGACAATATTGTTTCTGGAGCTATTGTCCTGTTCATGTTACAATAACATTCCCTCTAACAGTGCTGAGAATGAAATATATAATTATGACCACATTTCTTCGCAGTCATTTTTCAGTGAGTATGTGGAGCCCTGTGACTGTGCAAGAACTTGAGACTTGGCTAATTTATGCAGGTTTCTTAGAGTGAACTCAAGCACTTTAAGGGAGTCTTAAAAATTGGCTTTCTAATTAAAACCCAAAAATGTGTGTATGTGTGATTAAAAAAAAAATTCTTCATAAAAAATACTTTTTAAAAGAGGATTTCTCAAAATATGTATCACATGTCTGCTCCTCTGTATATTGGAGGATGAACACAGAGATATGCAACTCCTTCGGTAACATGGTTCAGGCTGTATCTGCAAGAGCAGAACAAAGTAGTGAAACAAGGTAGAAGTAAATGACATCCTACCTTCTCAAGTATGTACAATTCTAGATATATTTTTGCCATTTCCCAGTAATGGCCAAAATGTTAGGGAAAGGAGATTTTTGTAGGTGTGTTCAGTGAAAGTCCATAATTTTTCCTGGTTTTGAGTGAAGTTACTCACTTCACAAAATTGTTTTCAGTTTCACAATTTCTCTTGGCTTCCTTATCCTCCAGGCTGGCTTAGGTGATGAGCTTCCTCCTCTGTCCTCTGTTCTGTTGCTCTTTTTTGCTAAACCTTGATTTCATGTCTTTGTAGCTACATATCTGTTTGCTTACATGATTTGGGTATTGTATTTTGTGTGTATTTTACTTGTGTCTGCCTGTAAGTTTCCATTAATGCACTAACAGTTAAAAGACATTAATAAGGTATGTGTTTTAGGCTGTGCCATTTTGAAAGTACACTAAGTCAGAGGAGTTCTCCATATCAAATTTAGATAATCTTCAAAACCTTTAAAAGCTCCCTTATCTTGCTTTTAATGAACTCCTTATAAATAACTGAGATGGGACAAAATGGTTTTGCAATTTTAGCAAGATTGATGGAGGAGGAAGTGCTAAAACCTGAATTTTGGCAGGGAAGCTGGCTGCCCTGTGTGTCTGCCTTCATTAGCTTGGTGGGAGGAAACACTTTTGTGATATGAGGCAAAGCCTAAAACTCCGAAACCAAAACACATCACTATCTCAGTTTAAATCTTTCACGGAGTGATGACATTTAACTTATGTGTTGGGGGGGTGTGTGTGAGGCAGACAGGAGGTTACCCATGTGATGTCCTGTTACCCCTGTGATGTCCTCCTTCATCTGCACATGGTTACTGTAGAAGGCTACATGCAAGTAAAAATAATGCCACCCTTGCAACAATGGGTGGTTATAGCTGTTTTTTCAGCAAGTATAATTTGAAATTGGACAACAGGAAAAAATAGATACTATAAGACACTTCTTCATGTATGGATAATACTGAAGTTTCTCTTGCAGGGGGAGGGCAGTTGCTGACTGTGACCTTGATAAATGGGTTATATATCACATACATCTCAACTTGTAAACTTTGGAAAATGAGTATTGTCGTTACGAGCATTATTATGATCTGCTGTCTAGTAGAAGAGGGGTCACAATGGTTCTTTCTTTACTTATTAAAACTTTGTTTTGAAATTCACTGTCACAATCCCGGCATTTTTTGTTAAGCCATGTCTATACTGTCTTACAGGTACAGAAATGGGCAATACAGAGATAAGCTACTTGAATCTTACAATCAAGTTGCGATTAGGATTTCAGTGGTATGGATGGGCTAGGGTCCTGTCTCTTGCTGGAGAACCAGGACCTGTCATGGAGGGAGTTCGCCCTGCAGCGGAGACTGTGGTGTATGTTGATGCTGAGACTCCTCTCCTTCCCACCCTCTAGGATGACAGACTCAGAGCCTGAACTTGGGACCCATTTATCTTCCATGCCTGCTTGCAGGGGAAGAGAGAAGCACCTGTAGGTGGTGGGAGCTGAGAGAAAAGTTTGGTTTGTTTCACCAACCCTTCTCCTCCTTGCTGCAGGATGAGGAGGCCAAGTCCAGTCCAGCTCTGGGAGGTGGTCAGAGGAAGGAAGGAAGCAGGAGAGCAGGACTTGAGGCTAGTGTGAGTGCAGTTGTAGTAAGGGCACTTAATGACTTTTTGTATCCTTTAGTAATGTATATTTTTAGGGTTCCTGTGCTACTGCAGTAGTGATGTGTCATTCCTGCTGAAGTCAAAGCAAGCTGATTTTATTTGTTAACGTTAAATGGTTTAAAAAGATTTGGAAAACAGTGAGGTTTTCCACAACTGTTCTGTGTAGTTATGATGTTTTTCTTATCTTTGTCCTTCTCTTCCATATTGAGTCACACTTGTTCTGTCCTGTTTGAGTTTTTTCTGGTCTGCATGGGTTGACTTCTTGTTGCTTTATAGGATCTTACTGACTTCAAGGGACTCTGTATGGTTTTGCCCATTGCCATCAGCCAGGTATTTTACAGAAATTATTTTGCTAAACAGAACTGCAGGTCGGACCTTGTTTGTGCTTTGAAATGTTATAACAGTGAATGTGGAGATTAGGAAATAAATAACGCTTAGTTTAAGGGTCTGAACTGTAACCTCATGTCAGCATTCATCCTCTGGCTGTCCACAGCCAGACTACTGTAAGCTAAATATCCATTATAGGACATTTCTCAGATTTATCTGTTGTCAGCATGCTTAAACCAATGTCCTAACTGCAGTTACAGAGGAAACAGTAATAAATAGGTATAACACATAATTTTCTAAAGCGTTTTGCCTTCAGTGCTGTGTTGCACTGTATCCTGGTTTTCATTGCCTAAACTTACAGAAGTGAAAGACTATGTAAGTTTACACTGAATTTTCTTGAAACCAATTTGAAACAATTTCTTGACCCAGTGATTATAAGGAAAGCATTAAAATATAAGAAGAAAACTAGATTTTGATCGTAGTTTATGTAAGGTATGTGATAATTCTGTGTGCTGCTTTTGTGATTACTTTATATAGGGCTCTGAGTTTGGTCCAGCACTGACAAGTTTAAACTTGTAACTCTTGGGATATGCAGAATTTTCCATGCAGAATTCAGTCATTTTCCCAAATTCTGCTGGAGCAATCCTCTGTGGGGTGGATGGATTCCGGGCTGATCCTGTTCACCTAATGCTTCCAGAAGGTTGGCACGAGTCAGTGTACTGTTAGTTTAGTTGAATTTGTGGATTTTCTTGTTGAGCAATGTGCACAGTGGTCAGAAAAGAGAAAGTCCTAAATGAATCCTGTGAGGAGACCGACAGCAGTCAGAGCTGATAGTGGATGAACAGCTGCTATAGGTACATAGAGCAGCTACAGACATCTGTTTGTTAGTATCCTACCACAGCTACCTGAAGGCTATACCTTCATCATCCTCTATTCTTTTCTCTTGCTTCATTGAACAAAGTTTCAACTCCACCTTCCTCCCTTTTGCCTTTCAAGTCCTACCTGCTCTTCTTCAAGCAGCAGGTCCTGGGTACCTCTTTTGACACTGAGAAGCAGACATGAACAGTGGAAGCAGTTCCTCTGCAGAGTGGTTACCACAAGTCATGTATCTGAGGTGTATTGTGCACGTAAGTGAATGGTAATTTCAGTGGAGAACCTGTAATAGTTTGTAGTTGAGGGTCAAATTGTTAGCAGAGAAGTAAAATCTCAGTAGTTCTTGTTGCTTATCTTGGAGAGGAAGTCTTATCTCAGAAAATGTTTTGATATTGATGGTAATGATTTACTTTGGCTCTCTAGTCAATTAATGTGTGTATATATAGTATCTTATATATGACCATTTCAAAACTGAGAAGAGATCTTATCCTTATCACAAACCATAATTTATCTCCTGTTTTACTTGCAAAAAACTTAATAAAGCACTTCAGCTCCAAAATACAAAGCAAAATCTGATATGAAGAAAAAAAAAGTCTTTTTTGCCCTATTGTAAGTCTCTACATGAAAGCAAGACATGAGTAAGTAGAAGTGTAGGAGGTAATTCCTCCAGCAGTCACGCATTTGTTCCAAATATATACTGAAAAATACTGGGCACTCTGGGGTTTAAATAATTCAAATCATCATTACTTTTGGTAAAGAATTTTTTGAAAAATCAAACAAAGTTTTTGTTCACAAAGTCTTACATCTCCACCATGCTGTCTCTACTCCAGATCTGGTCAGAAGCCATCTATTGCATCTTTCTTACTAATATTCAGAAATAATCTTGAGTATCTTTTACATTGGAAGATGAGTTACTGCTGTAATTTAAATGATTATTCCAAAAAGCAAGTGCAAAGGAACTAATTGGAACATAGTTGAAGTTGTTTATTATACTAGCTAGGTTTTCTGTAGTAACTTAGCTGTTACTCAAGGCTCTGGCAGTTGTGTAACGACAGATCTGAATTGGACAGCAGAAGCTGCTATCAATACCAGTTGTCTAAAGGGCCTTCTGGCCCGGTGCCCAAGGCAGGACTGTCTGATCCACTTGTGAAGCAGATGCAGAATGCTGCAAAGTTGAGCATCTTCACGTAGCCTGAATTGTTGGTTGGTGGCATCTGCTTCACAAGTGGATCAGACATCCTTGCATTGTTAGGTGTCAGTGTCTGCTAGAGAAGTAGGGTGAATAGCTGAGAACAAAAATGTGGCTAACTGTCCAGTTCTCTGTGTCTGACCCCTGTGTTTGAAGTCTTTGAATAACTATTTTAGTAAGGTAAGTGACAGTTACTGAATGTGCTGTGATATACTGTAGGAAAAAGCTTATTTAAAACCCTTGAAAAGTATAACTGGTAAAACTGGGATGGAAACTCATTAACGGCTTAACTCCACAGAAGTTAGGGTAGTGCAGTCTTGGCGCATGTTGCTTGACATGACTTTGGTAGAGTTAAACTTGGAATCTCTTTATTCTGAGAATCTGTTTCTTTTTTATAACTTACCTATATAGCAGAACTGTGCTGGGGAGTAATTATTTTAAGATAATGTCTTTGTTATTTAAGAAACAAATCTGTTTTTAGGGGGTTTAGAGCACCTTAGTAAAAAAGCAAGTTAAAATTTCATGACTTCTGATTATTTAGGTATGTTGCAGCTGTAACAATTGCTTACATGGATAGAGTAATATATTTAGCTGTCCTAAATGCAGTATGTGCACTGGTTAAAAATTATTGCTTGCCCTTGTGTTTGATTTTTTTTTTTTCCCCTTTTTTTCCTCTCTCCTCCTATTTTTGCCCATACTCCTCACCTACGTTATCACTATCACGTGGTGTTCCCGTGCACATGCTTCTCAAGCTCACTCATGATCTTTCTCCTTTACATATGCCTCACTATTACTTGGCTTCCCTGCGTGCTGGGATATGTTGTCAAGCCATCTGGGCTTCCTTTATTCTGCGCTTCTCTGAGCCTGTCTTGCCTGATGGTGGCTGTCAGCAAGGTCCAGACCCAGTGGTGCCATTGCCGTCTGTGGTGGCTTTTGCTTATCCCTGTCTATTGAGAGATTCAGTTTCTTATTCTTGTCTCTGTTAGGCTTCCAGGCTCTCTGCAGCACAGAGTCTAGACATCGTTCTGAAGTACAACTAACGTGTTTTTCATTAGCAGATAATGGCCCACAGATCAGAGTTTGGGAACAGTTTTATTTTACCTCTTGACTTCAGGGAAGGCAGGATTACCCTACATGTTTGGGGAAGCTCAGTTTGGGGAGTTTGTGGTGAATTTTATGAAGTCACACTTCAGTAGAAATCTCCTATTTTTGTTTCTACCCTTGTCAAGTTTATAATGTGCTTTACTTGCAGACAGAAACACTGCCTTTGGCAAGAAAGTTCCTTCTTGACTTTAGTAGTAGCAGGTACAAGCAATTTGATCTTTTTTTTTAACCCAAGAAAATTCTCTTAGTAGGCATGTTTGCCTTTCCATAATCCTACTAGTGTTTAGGCTGTACTGTTCATAGGGACCTCTTTTGTAGGTGGGAATACTGTGGGTGTCAGCTCTCTCTGTGTTCTCTTAAGCAGCAAAGTCTGGAGGAGTGCGTGACTGTTCTTTGTGACATGCTAATTTCCAGATTTCCCCTAGTGTAATTGTAGAAAGATGCTGAATTGGGTTGTATTCAGTACTGTCTTGCCATAGCAAAAGTCTGAAAAATCAGAATTTGTCTCTAGCAAGCTTTTCTGTCTGCATGGGATGAATGCTGTTCATCCCATCCTTGATTATATTTATACAAGATCATGGGCAGGTTTTTTCTTAGCAAAAGTATGATGCAGAGATAACACTCCAAACTGGTGAACTAAATCATACTTAAATAAAAACCCTATTTCATTATTGATTTTAATAATAATGTTGCCACTTGAATGTTAGAAGTTGTTAATTTTAAGATACTGTCACTGTCCACAAGTGACCAATAAGTAGTATTCTCTGGCATCTAAAATCATTAAGAAAATATTGTCACTTCTAATATATGATCAAAAAATGTTGTATTTTGTATGTCTGTGATGATCAACATGAAACTGCCTGAACAGAATCACTTGCAGGGGGGATTTGATACTTTTTGTTAAGCAAAAAGTGTTTTCAGAAATAAGGGGAAGGAGCTAAAAAAGCAGACATCACTTTAAATGCAGATGTGGTGTTACTTCTTCAACCTGTTATTGGCAAATACACAGTGACTTCAACCTTAGTCTTACGAAGAGAGCACCTGATATTTGCAACCCATTTGCTACCTTCCTCATGTCTCTTACCTTCATTGTTTGGCACTCTCCATCCTGACAAGTCATAATTCTATACATTTTTTTAAACGTATGTTACTGAGGTAGAAAGTGCTTATACTAATCACATGGTTGTGAATACATATGTGTAGCTTCAGATACTCTATCTGCATCTAACTACTTCTATTTAAAACAAAACCCCAAGCCCCTTATTTTTGCCTCTTTTTTTTTCCATGTGTACCTTCACCAGCTGTTTCCTAGTCATGTGTCTATTTTCCAAATGGCAGTTGGTCTAACCCTTTCTCACACCTATTTCTTTCCTGTTCTGAGTGTCACTATCAACTAATATTTTAAATTATTTGTAATATCTGTTTGTGTTAATAAGTTTCTGCCTAGTTCATGTATGCCACATTTGTAGCCTTTTTAATTGTTCCTGGTTGTGCTGTCCTTTCTTGTAGCATCAGTGAATAATATGATATCATTTAAATTGATGGTGTACCATCAAGGGAGGAGCAGAAAAAAAGATGATGAAAGTTAGAAATGAGAAATCTGTCTTATATAAGGAAGAAACAAAGACAGGTTATTTTGGAGAGGAAAAAGGTAAGTGGCCATATATAAAGTTATGAAATTAAATGCTGCTGCTGTATCAGGTGCTCTTCTTCCAATAGTACAAAAGGGTGGTTGCAGGCAGTAAGGATGGGAAAGCTAGTTAAAGCCAGAGTGTTTCCAGTCTTGTCGTTTTTCAGTTTCTCTTTCCCTTGTGTGAATAATTGCCATTTGAGTCAGTAGTCCTACTGGATCTGATCAGTAGGCACTGCTGTTGCTGTTCCTGTTCTGTATCCAGACAGCCTTGGTAGCTGAAAGGATGTAATTTTTATTTATAATACTGTGTTATATAGAAGCTCTATTTTTATGGGGCAGCATCTTGCTATGCTAAAACCAGAAAGGTGATCCTTGTCCTGGCAAATTTTTTATAGGTAACTTGTAAGTCAAAAAAGGGAGCAGATGGGTGTTAGCAGTAACAGACAGTACAGAAAGGAAAGTGGTATAGTGGGCAATACTTTCAACAGGCTGAAAAAGCCTGATCATAACCACACTGGTTTTTAATTCCCCATAAGCTGGATGGTAGAGAAAAGTTTGCAGGAGACAATTAGAAAGAAAACAGTGAACATGTAGGTATTTTGGGGGGACCTTCCAAGCATGATGGGTACTTGGGGTATGTTTCTAACCCTGTTGTGCAGAGGGGATGTTGGGCACTGGCTTCCAGGGCTCTTGAGCTTACCTAAGCCAGTGTTCTTGTAATGTGAAATTTGCACGCAGAATATATATATGCTGGGCTTTCCTTTAAAGCCTTAAATTAGCTGGACTTTGAAATACTTTCAGTGTACAGATGACTAGTGTTTGAAGCCAGTAGACTGTGAGCTTTAAGCTCCCTCTGGTGGTTATATGGTGCAGTTTAAAGCTTACCTCTTGTACTTGTCTGTTCTGGACAGTTTTGAGACTCTAATTGCATAAAGTATTATTACATTATTGTGATTTTTAAAATTAATACAGGAATATGATGTGCTGTATGCCTTTTCAAGGTGCCAAAGGTCTTCTATAATCAGACTTCGGAGAAGTAGAAGAGTTAAAATAATGTAAAATTAGAGGTCTCTCTTCTAGTTATTGTAAGCATAAGGGGGTATTTCCTATAAAACTCTTAATTCTGTCTTTTTTTTTAATGGTGCTATAGTTTGCTGCTGATGTCCCTGAAAGTGCCCTTAAGTATCACAGAACGCTGAAAATAGATACTATCTCTATATGACAAACTCAAATATGCTTTGTTAATGCAAAATTAGTTCAAGATCAGGTAGCCCTGATTCGCTCTTCTTGCTCTAAGAATGTGAATATAAATGACTCCAGACTTGAAAATGTTGTTATGCTTTGTCACACCCAAAGGATTCCTTCTAATGTGGCTGTAATTAGTGAGGCTTCACAACACTGCAGAGCTGTGAGCTGCAAGGTCAGTACTGCTGAAGGGGCAATGTCACTCCACTCCTTTTCTCCCCATCGTTGCACTGGATCTGGCACTTGTCTGACTTCTTGATGCTTGTTAAAGTAACAAAAGAGTGTTCATTCCCCTTGCCTGCC
>VYZV01023191.1:0-17571 GCA_013401275.1 Pandion haliaetus | reverse complement strand
CCCCTTTTTTTTTTTGTGGGCTGCTTCATAGAAGGGATAATGCAAGGACAAGACCATGCAGGTGAGACCAAGAAAGGAGTGGGACCTCTCCTTTTGGTAGCAGAGAGTTATTAAAATAAGTCACTTGTCTCAAGAAATTTGATTCTTAGTTCTCATAAAACTTCATTGACCAAAGCTGTGTGTTCCTCGAGACTTCAGGTTAATTCCCGTGGCACAGCAACAGGCGCTATAGACTAAATGCACTTTAAATGGCAATTGGTGCTGAAAAAAGCAGCCTGTCACCAGCCATTATGTCCTATACAGTGCTGGCACAGGTTTCTGTGCTGGCTTATGGTGAACCAGGCTGGGTAACTGACACAGATGAAAATAACCTGTCTTTGGTGGGATGCTTTTTGGTAATCACTTCCCCAGTCTGGTTCTCTGTGCATTTGTACAAATGTGTTTCCTCCTTACAATGGGGAAAAAGATGGGGACTGTTTGGTTGGTTTGGTTTATTTGTGATAGCACTGACTGAAGTGCATGTCAGGCTGTTGGTCATGCCTGCATTTTTGATAACCTGTTCCAGATATTCTTCTGGCATTTGGTACAGCTGGCTCTGTTGCAGTGAATGTAGCTAGAGTCCATGCAGAGAGGTACTGTCCTTCAGACTGCAGAAAGCACGGGTGGTTGAGAACAGCTCCTGCTGATGACTGGCTGCGCGTGGGAGGGTTGAGGTTTTATCACAGAAGTGTCATGTGCCCCAGTTTGGTGAGTCTGCTTCTTTACAAGTTTACATTTGCTTTAAAAGTTATTAAAATTTGGGTTTCTGTGTTGGGTTGGAGTTCACCAAAGCTCAGTGTCCTGGAAGGACTTGGGTACCACCATGGAGCTTATTTCTGTCTCAGTTGTTCAGCAGTGCATAATGCCCCAAATATCTAAAAGCTTTTCTGTGTGCGTATCTGCTTGCAACCTGCTGACGTAGCCCTTGAGACGCTGCTCCAAGCACGTGGAAGGCATGTGAACTGAAGGCACGCTGCCATCTATGCTTGTGCACAACCTAACACGAACTGACACCTGCCCAGAAGGTGTGATCGTGTCCCCAGAGCTGGTGAGGTTGAGCTGTCCTGTGTATGTTCAAATCACTGTCCAGGGAGGTCTTGCCCCCAGATTGGCTGTAGAGCAGAGCAGGTTTGTGAAGGGACAGAGCACTTATTCTGCATCCACAAGTGTTTTTTGCAGTCGCCTTCCTCCGCTAGTTATTTTGCTCCCCTCACAGGCATGCATCATATCTGCACGGACAAAGTTGAGAGAGTCAGAAATTGGCTGTGTAAGAAGGAGCACAGCTGTTTATTGGGACCCCCTTGATCCGAGGATCAGCAGCCTGCTTTCCCTTACTTCATTTACTCAGAGTATTGTGTTTTAATCTGTGGTGTTATTTGCTTGTATTTGAATCTTCTGTCACCTTGTGTTTTGTCAAGGGTGAAAGAATTATATCAGATTTGATATGTTTTATTCACTGGAAAATATTTCACTTAAGTTAGAAAACTTGGTCTTTGTGCTAAGGTCTTAATGCTTTTATTCCCAAAGCAGTGGGTATAAATCAAAAGATATGTGGTGCACACATTCTCCTCAGATTGCTAGGGACAGGACTGGAATTAGGAGTCTGGAAGGTCAGCTGAAGCTCAATAACCTACGCCATCACCTTGACCAGCTCTGCAGTTCGTGTGCAATCTTTCTGCGCGTGCACATTCCTTTCTCAAAGGTGCATCAGTTCAGCTTACTCTGTCTGGTGGCATCAGTCCCCTGTAAGAGTATTTTGTGCTGTGTGCTTGGTCAGATAAATCCCAAATAGCAGAAATGAGAGAATATTAGTGGCAAAAGTGGAGAGCAGCATGATGTTGTGAGCAGCTGATGTTTTCTGCAGGGTTTTTTTTACCCTGTGGGGCAGCAGGGGGGATCTTGGGGTTGTTCGATGAGGTGAGGCTGCAATGCAGGCAGTTAGCTCTCATCTGCATTCTAGGCAATATCCCATCTCACAGTGGTCCAGGTTACTACATAGTTTCATGCTTTACCTATAGCTGACTTTAAGGTAGAAACCCCCATGGAGCTGGCTTTCAGCAGTAGTGGAGCAGCAGGTGTTACCTGAGCAGCCAAGGTGCCCATGAAGTAAGGGGAGGCAGCGGGGGAACTGCTGTAGCCATCCCCAAATGGGCTGACCTGTCTCTTTAATCAGAGCCCTCACTCAGTCTTTAGGATGTCAACTTTAACATTAAGCACTAGAGGGTACTATGTTACAGCCAATACTTTATTTTAGAACATATCTGTAGTAATTTTTTAATTCCTTGACTTGATTATACAATTCAGTATTATAAAACAAATATAGAACTAAAGAAAAATAGTGCTTTGTTTCTGTGACTGTGAGTGTGTGTAGCAGCATTTAGTGCTGTGCAACAATATTTTTGATTTGAGTAGGAAAAGGATTGGGTTGAATTTAGATCTAACTTTTTCTTCAGAAGCATCATTAGGAACACAATACTTAGAATTATTCACTCTCTGCATGTTTTCTCAATATTCATACTTATGTGCACATGATAGAAATATAAAGTGGTATACGAGAAGAGGCTGTGACTGAGAGAGAGCAGGCAGTTTTACCAAGAGATACTTGGTTTTGATGTTTAACAAGGCAAATATTTAAGTTCATGACATTGCTCATATATGTTTACAATCAGGATGGGGTTTTAGTACTTGGATAACTTTTCCCCTCCCCCTCTTTTCTTTCAGGCACCACCTTCCATGGTCAATAATGAACAACGCCAACATGCTGAGCACATATTCTTATCATTTAGAAAATCAAAATCACCATTTGCTGTTTGCAAACACATTTTGGGTAAGTTTTACTAAATGAAATTAAGTATGTACCTGTTTTTATAACTGGAACTGTGCTGTTCTGCAGCTGTGAATATGAAGATCAGTTTTTATTTTAATGAGGAGTACTTTTTGGTGGAGGGTGAAGCCTATTGCTGCCCTTTTTGGTTTTGTTTCTGGCAGCTTTAAAGCTGTAAGGTGTAACTTTGTGTAGCTAAGTTCTTAAACTGATTTAATAGATTCAGTTTTCCTCTGTGACATGATTATTGTAACACTGTCTAATCTGTGGAGCTTGTAGAACTGCCTGTAGTGTGATTGCTTGGTTTGATGCTTCCCACTAAATCAACCAACAATGCAATTTTATACACTTTTGCCAGATTTTGCCCTGGTGCTCAAATTTTTCATGGTGAGAATTTATTTCAGGTTGAATGTCTTGGGCTGTTAACAGCAACTTACTAACTGTTGTGTTAAAAAAAAAATAATAAAGTAGTTAGAAAAGTTTTTGTCCACCTGCTAGAAGGAATAGAGTATTGATTCAAAGTTTTGTGGAGAAAGGAACGAGATAGGTAGGTACCACCTTTTATCAGAAATTCCTTGGGTTTTAATGGAAATGCTGTAAATGTGGTTGTATTACAAGTCTTTAAAAATAAATCTGTTTTTACAGGGGTTAGTTTGGCAGCTAAATAATCTGAAAATTGCAGGAGCAGTAAGCATGTAAGATTCCTGCTCAGCACCACTGTACTGACCAGATGTGAGTGTTGGGGGGAGGTGAGGGGGAAGTTTCAGTGAAAGCTGACTCTGAAACCTGGTGAGGAAAACCTGGAAATCTGTGGAAAAGAACACATGCCAAAACCACAAAAAAGCAACTTTTCTTGCAAAGAATTTGCCAGAATTAACAAGGAAATATTAGAATTATGTTTAAAATATTGTTATTAACATGCTTAATTCATTCCACGGTATTTTTTTAACAGATATTTTTATATTTACTGGATTAGAGACTTAAAATTCATTAATATTGTGATGTCAATATTGCAGGTATACTACTGTGTTGTTAAATTATATTGTGATATGTAGAGGAGGGTTTGGTTCCTTTCCTACACCCACTCCCCAACCAAAATTTTTTCTGCAAATGAGTTTCTTCTGGTTTTAGTATATTATAGTAGTTCTTCATCTGGTCCTGAAGACTGTAATCACACTTTTTGCTTTATGGGTCAGCAAAATTGATGCATTCTACTTTCACATTGAGTTTTAGAGAATTTTGAGTGGGCAAAAGAGCGTACTTAAGTAACTTTGTTTGCAGGCCATTTTTATTTCTTAAGTGATATATTCATCACTAATCAGAAATAAATAATGAAAATTCATGAAATCACTACAGACAATTTTCCTTTTTTTTTCCTTCTGAAATGTGGGTGGTTGGAAGGAATGCAATCCTGTTTTTAACACCTTTTGGATGTCTAGAAATATTACATCCTTAAACTGTTTGTATGCTACCACCATTGAGAAAACAGCATGCTTCCGCATGGGGCAGGTTTTTTCCTGGCAGCGTAGGCAGTTGTGATGCTGAGACCTGGAAATGAGAGACTTTTCCCAAAACTTTGTGCTTCTTGAGTAAGTGTTTGAATAGTTTGGACAGAAAGAACAGCTAGTTAAGACTTGGGAGTTGAGAACGGAGAGGCAGGGATTGTGAAATTGGGAACCAGGGGAGGGAAACAATCTGTTCATGATGAAGAATAAAAGAGTTGAAGTGTACTGAAGGGATATGTGCAGATAAGGATGGGCAGGAACCAGAGGATCTGACTAGATGGCTTTAAAAAGAAATGGAAAAATATGGTCAAGACAGGAATTGGAATGGAGGTGGAGAGAGATAACAGGATTGTTGATGGCATTCATGGAAAGAAGAGTGTACAAGCAATACAGGGAGAGCAGTGGAGATGATGAGCATAAGGAAAAGGGGAACAGCCATGTACTTTCTTTAAAAACGTGGAGTTGAACCCAGGAAGCATGAGGCTCTATGTTCTTCTGCTGTAAGCTTATAACTGTTAAACATACTGGCAAAACTTGTCCTGTCTTTCTTTAGTAACTTCATGTAGAGGATAATGGTGCTGTGACCAGTTAAAAGCTTACAATGAGTGCTGGAGTTCTGTGCTGTTAATGATTGCAGTTGTGCATCTGTGGTACTTGACACAAAGGAGAAATTCCATCATCTTTTTTAATAGCATTCTCTTTTTGTGTGAGCTTTGTACAGTTTGAAAAGCCAAAGACCCAAAAGTTAACAAATGCCAGAATTAAAATTGCCATGCAGGAATAATTTGGCTCATTTTTATGTATGTGTTAGACATACATGTGAATCTTTTAATTAAGTGGTTATTTAGTTTTCCAAATTAAGCTAAGTAGATTTAAAGGACATTTGTTTTGATTTAAGCATGTTTACCTGTGTAGGGTTTAGATTTGGAGCCTGATTAAATTACTTAAAAACATTTAGCAAATTGACTGCTATCTTAGATACAGAACTTGCACATAAAGGAAATGTATATTATAAACTTGTGTGTATATAATCAGGGGAAGAAGGTTTGTTTTGTAGTCGTTTAAAGCCCATCATCTCATGACCAAGGTTTTCTCAAACAAACCCAGTTTTTTCTAGTCCTGGCAGGTCGCTCACCATAGCTCAAACTCCACTTCTTGTTTGGGAATTTTATTTCACTATTTCGTATTTTATGCTTTTGCCACCCTGTGGCTACACCCTTTCTGAATGCTCTTTCTGTATTTTCTACAGAGCTCAGAATGTTTTGAAGCTGGCTACTGAGATATTGCCTACTATTTCTAAGTTAGAATTTTTAAAAGCAGAACAACAAAAAATTCACTGTAGCTTTCTATTGTCATATAAATTAAAGGCAGATTCTGGAGTTTGTCTTCAAATTATACTTTATAGTCACCCAAGCTGTTACCTTTTTCCATAACATGTTTTTCTAGCTTTTTTAGTGCATCCATATACAAAGCAATCAGATATTCAGATAATAAGGGCTATTGGTTCCTATGCTGTGGTTGGGAGTTATATTTTGATTACCTCAAGATAAATATGGAAGCTTGAACATGATGTAGAAAACCTTAAATACACCAGTCTGTAAAACTTTCACTTTGATAATTAAATGTTATCTTTAGGTGTAAGTGGACTTCCTTCTCATTATCATCCATAAAATACATGTAATTTTATGCACTGTTGGTTCCAAAGGCAAGCACCGAAATGATAGAGGAGTCTTCAGTTCTGGCATGCCTGTCACATTAATCATATCTTAATGTATTGGGATTAAATCTGTCATCTTTTTTATTTTGTTCCACAGTTGTTTTAGCATTGTAATTCCTGATCTTTGGCCCAATCTCCTTGCACATCCAACTTCTCTTCCCCCGAGTCACTCACTCAAATAATACTGGACAATTTTATAATTGGGTTATTGATTATTTTTCCCCCCTTTTGAGTTGTAAATTCTTTGTCTGTTTTCATAGCAAAAAAAAAAACAAAAACAAAAACAAACCCAAACCATTTAAGAATAAATAATACTAAATTCCATTAATTTTTTTTGTTGGAAATGCATACAAGCTAAATACATGTATGTCTTCTGATACTCAAGTTGCCTTTGTTTTTCCCCACAGAAACTAGTAAAGTGGACTACGTCCTTTTTCAAGCTGCTACAGCAATAATGGAAGCAGTTGTAAGAGAATGGATTCTCTTGGAAAAAACTAGCATTGAGTCACTGCGAACATTCCTTCTAACCTATGTCTTACAAAGGCCTAAGTAAGTATAGAAAAAATACCTCTGAACATGTAGGATTCTGCATAAAGTCTGGGTTAGCCTTTTGTTTCCCAGGGTAGTGGTGGAAGACCATTTCAACAATAATTTATCTTCCCTTCTTAACACTTAGTTGACTTCTGTAGAGTTGTTAGCTCTCCCTTATGAATTCACATGAAATATTTGAAAAAGAAATCTGTTTAAAATTTTATTGAGCATTGATGTTCAGAACTATTCGCAAATACATTTTTGCAATGTTGTTCACAGCCTTCAAAAGTATGTTCGGGAGCAGATTCTATTAGCAGTAGCGGTGATAGTGAAACGGGGATCATTAGACAAATCAATTGACTGCAAAAGCATTTTTCATGAAGTCAGCCAGTTGATCAGCAGTGGTAACCCCACTGTGGTAAGTATTTTATTTTTTTCTTCAAAATATAAGCAATCTGTATCATCAGCATAAGTCATATACTGAGTGACTATAAAATCTTGTATACTTCTCTTATCTAAAAATTAAAATTAGTAATTAAGTTGATATCTATTCAAGCAATCATTTACCAAGTTGCAGATTTTTGAATAAAAATGTTTTGGGACTAAGAGTATTTTGTGTAGTTCTTTGGTACACAATTATACCATATTTTTAGGGAATAGGTTTCTCTGGATAGCTGCTTTAAGTGCCATGGCGTTTTTTTGCTTCTCTGGGTTTCTTTAATAAAACAGCATGATCTAAAATGGATTTCCCATTAGCTGGCAGTTTCTCTACACACTCTGTTCCCCTTCCATCTGTGCAGTGCTGCACCCTCCTGTGGCTCAGCTGTTGGAATAGGCTACTAAGAGGCATAGGCCTCTGCTGTTCTCTGGGAGATGGGTAGGTGGAGAGAAAGGGGTGTGAGGAAGTAAAACATGGAATGGAAATACAAATCTTACTCTAGATTTAATGTCATACTACTAGGGGTAAGTGTTACCTTCCATACTGAGCTCAAAGTGGAAACAAGGTGTCCAATATCTATCTATGCATTTAGTGAAATTCCGTTTGCTATGCCAGGAGATAAGTTTAGAATAGGTCATATTAGAGGCATGTAACTAGAGATTAAAGAGAGGTGATTTTTCTCTTTCCAAATGTAGATCGAAGAGTATGTAGGTTCCATGCTGAAAATTCAACTGAAACTTTTCTCAAAAAAAAAAACCTTGAGGAAACTGGCTCATAACATAATTGAGTGTTTAGAGCAGCAGTTGTACTAGCTGTGAGCAGCAAATGTTTACTCTGAAAAATCGTTCAAAGTGTACTAGAAGTAATACAGCTCATGTCATGGTCCTAAAAATAGTGTGTCACCTCTGAGCACAAGTGATATCCCTCCAGGGTATGGAAATTTCAGTTACACTTGTAAACCTTAATTTCACAGTTATTTGGCTTAAGGAGAACACTTCAGCATTTTGTTTGTGCATAATTTGGATAGAAATGGGTATTTGTTTAGAGCAATGCTGAATTCATGCTTTTTTTCCAGGAAACATAGCCTTGTTATTAAAATGGAATTACAGCTGAGGTTTCAAGTTTTATGCATGCCAGCGTGTATGCTCATGTAGTTTATATGATCTTTCCATAAAGGTACAAAATTGGAGTAAATAGAAACATGGATTTTGACAGAGAAGTCCTCTTTGAACTAACTCTTGCACAGTCCAGCTTCTACAGTTGTATTCTGTGGATGCACTAGTAATATACAGATATACTATGCTGACCACAGCATACAGCAAGCTAAGGCTGCCTGCTCTAAGTATATCATCCTGGGCTTGCTGCGGAACAGAGTTTGTCACAGAGGAGCTCTGGCTGGGGGAGGGACAGTATTTCACTCTCCTCCAATCCAAGTTCGGCTTGCTGCCACCATACAGAGACCAAGTTTGGCTCAGTTTTTCATTTCCCTTTATCCACCTCTCTTCACAAATATTACTTCCTCCATAATTTTTCCAAAGTATTTGTGCCCAAGTTTTAAGAATGGTATTCAAAATGTCTTGTTTATATAATGATGTTTTCTATTCTGGTATGCTAGTGTGACGTATTAGCAAAAAAATTACACGTGATGCTGCTGGAACATCTTTTCTGTAAGGTGCAGTATATGTTTGTTAGTCTTTGGCAAGCTGGTTATAAACACATACTCCCAGGTTTGTATGAGTTTTTATATTATAAAATAGTTCTCATTCACAAAAATGTTCTTGTAGTCTTATGAGACTTTCCTGCAAGACAATCTCTGGTACTGGCACAGCTTTGTGTGACCCAGGATTTGGCATACACAATAATAAGAAGTAATAAAATTGTGTGTCAGCACAGCACCTGCCACAGCTGAGCTCAGAGTGGGTTTGGGGCACGCCTCTTGTGTAAATATATAATAACTTTGAAAGGTCATATGAAATAATTAATACAATGGATTCTCCACTTACCTTTTCAAATATAGGTGGGTGTTTTTTTGTTAGTGTCCCTGTAGTGTTCAGCTGTGCCCATCAGGCCGTGTGGAACCACAGTGGTGCAGCTGCCTGGCTGCTGTATAGAGTCTCAGTTAAGGGTGTTTCAGGGTACAGTATGAAGCTAAGGGACTGGTACTGCTTTTAAGATCACTTTATATTTAAAAATGCTTAAAGGTCTCCAACGTGGCTCCTAGCTGTTAATAATGGCTTTCTACAGCAGTTTGTAATTGAAAGTCGTTTTTAAAAAAGCGAAGTGGTCTCGCCTGCTTCCTGCTTGCTTTCTCCTCTCTGCTGGCTGTGAAGCTTCCTGGCCCTTCTTTATCTTCCAAGAATAAAGTAGGTATTTAATCTTTTCCATTCCTTGCAACCCTCCACCCAGTTCCTCTCAGACATCTGTACTAGTTTTGTGTCTGTTAGGCACTTCGGCTCCATGAAACCTTTGGGACTTTTCAGCAACATCCTGTCAGGGTCAAGTCCTGAAGTTTGGTGCAATAAGGACAGCAGCGAATGTAGATGGTATTGTGTCTTTTGCCTGTGTCCTTTTGCAGGATTTGGTATGCTGAATATCTTAACTTCTTGAGTAGTAGTTAAAAGTATTTTCAAAAATGGATGTGTTCTGAGGATGGAACTTGAAGGTGTGTTGAGTAATGTTGTGGCAAACTGACATGGGAGCAAGACTGATGGATGAACTGTTGAGAATGAAAAAATGAAAAGGAGATTGGAAGAGAAGGAGAAGAATAGTGATGAAAAGAAGAAATTGGGCAGGAGATTAAAAAGATGGCTTTAGCATTGAGTAATCTCTTAATAGTGGAACACAGTGTACATGTTAAGAAAATAACAGGGCACTAAGGAGAAGTAATGCTACAGGGGTGAGAAGGGTGCATGGTTAGAGCCAGGGTTTGAATGTGGAGCATTGGCTCCTGCTGCCACTTCCCTGCTGTATGGACCTTTATGGATCTCGTGGAAGAAACCTGTATCTGAGAAGCGAAAGCAAACTATAGAGAGTCTAGCTGGCTATTAATTTCTAAATTAGTTTGGAAAGTAATCCTCTGGGAGGACAAGGGTTAGCTCTGGAGTTCCTGGTTTTGTTCCTTGCTTTTCCTGTAACATCGATTCAAGCCATCCTCCTGCTCAGAAAGGAGAGTCTGTAATCTCCCTCCAATAGCAATTTCAGGATCTCTTCAAAATCTTCATCTCTGGGGGACAGGGCTTCTGGCAGTAGACACAGTATCATGGGCCAATCTTAAAATGCTAAATGCATGTTTTTTATGGCTGATACCAAGATTTTGGAGAATTGTGTGGGCCAAGTTCTTCTCAACTATAAATGCCTTCAATTTCTTGGCCTTTTCTTTTTGTGTTAGAATATTCTGCTTTTGCATAGCTGAAGGATTTCGTTTGTCCTTTGTCCCTGCCAGAAGGACAGGAATCCTGGCAGAAAAGGTGACTGATTCCCAGGAGGAGGAACCGGTTTGTGTGTGAACACTATCAGATAGACTTTGTTTAAAACTGCACTATGATATGGGTCACACCTTGATTTCTTCTAGAATATGGGTAGGCAGATGCAGAAGGGTCCAGTTGCTGTAGACCTGACACAGGACTGGGAAGCAACAGAAGCTGTGTTTTATTTACAATCTACAATGCATACAGTAGAGTGTATTCTAATATAAAACTCCATATCTGAAGCCTAAATTTTTCCGTATATACAAGAAGACTTGTCAAGACCTACTGGAAGAGCTCTGGAGATCCTAACAATTCCTTCTCTCTTAAAACCTCTAAATCTGTTGGGCCGTTTCCCAATGTTCATGGTTGGGCTAGAGAGGAGATTCAGATGCTTCAGGTTACCTAAAACTGCGGAGGAATGTGCTATGGATGGATTTCATGTGAACAGTTGGAAATATTAATAAGCAGAACTCTAGGCATTCATCTTTATTGAGATTAATCTATCAATGATAATGGCTGCATAGATAACTAGTTACATTTATGTAGCATTGATGGTTCTTATTTCTGTTCTTTAAGAGGAATTTTACTTCTGGATCCCTGTCTAGCTGCTGCTGTCTCATGTGTTAGGGTAGGAGTTGGAGAGGATCTCATGACTTTTACATTTTGACAAAAAACTTACATATTATTTTCCCCCCTCTACCATCAGCTCTATCTTCTGGTCTAATAAAATTATTACCTTGTCCTATGAATCTTACTGCCCTTGAGACATGTTGAATATAAAAACCAGATGGTAAACCAGGATATTTAAGCTGTTTCCTTCATGCTGGCAAGTGCTTTATAAAGGCCGAAGTTAGTGTGTTAAAGATTGGTTTGGGAATTTTAGGGATCCAGAAACTACTCCAAATAGGAGGTTAAAACTCGGTAATAGAAATGTAAGAGAACTTTTAAAACATAAGTATTTTTTTAGTAGTTGTATTAACCAAGCCTTTTAAATTTTTCTGATTTTTCTTTTGAAAGAGAGCCTACTTTACTGGAGGTGCAGTACAACAAGACTCCAGCTTAGTTGCGTAATAACTTTAATATTAGAAATTGATAGCTCCCAGTATTATCATTTACAATAGAGCTACAGTTTCAGAGACAAGGCTGGGAAGTGAGGAGATGTGATCCAGAGGAGAGATCTGTGCCCCGTGTTCTATGTATGGCATCCAGGACTCTTTAATTTCTTCAATTCTGCCATCTCATGAGATCTGCAGGTGTGGAGGCCCTCACAGAGACCTCAGAGACTCACTGGGAAAGAAGAAATAATGTCTTTCCATGTGTAACACCTATATTTCTTTTATTACTGTGGTAACACACAAATAGGCTTGAGGGGAAAAGCCTTTTTAAGAAGTTTATTGACCCTCGCTGCTTGGTCTTTAGTCCCTCTTCTCAGAGGTACTCCCCTTCTCAATATATATTTTCAGAAATAAACTGGATCTGTGTTGGAGTCTACTTAAAAACAACCAGCCTTCTCCCTCCTNTTTTTTTTTTTTCTTTCTTTAAGCAGATTACTGTGGAGCACAGCCATGTAACACAGCTCATTTGGTGTATCTGGCAGTATGGCAGGCAGAGGTGGGCAAGAAGGACCAGGAATGAGTAATGGGAAAAGTGGGGGGAGAGGGGACACTTGCCCACCAAAGAGCACTTGCCAGGATGATATATATTTAAAGCTGGGTGATACTGATGGCGAGCTGCATGGCTAGTCTTACTATTCATTATTTTGAATTTAATTGAAAGTCTTGCATTTGTTCATGCAACTACTGTAGGATTAAAGATTCAGCTGGTGCCTTTCAGACAAGAACCTGGAATAGGATACGTTACCTCTAGATAAATCATTTTTAGACCTTCACTTTTTTTTATGATTACTTTTTTTTTCCCCTCCTGATTTCTGCTTCACAACTTCGCCTGTCCCCAGAGAAACAAAGAAAAGCGTGTTTTGCACCCTAAGCTCCAGCAAACTTTGGCTGGACCTCTTCTGTTATTAGTAGAGGCTGCTACTTCCCTTCTCTCTTTGGCCAAAGCCTGCATGCTTCGCATGCCACAAGATCCTTCTGGTGGCCCCCAGTGATTCACAGAGAAATTGGTTTTCTCTTCCTCAGCCCAACCTAGGGGGTTTCTTCCCTCGCTTGGTTAGCCTGGTTCCCCCCATGGAAGAGAAGAGGGGTCTCGCCTGTTGTGCTGCTGTAGGTGTGGTGTGTTAACCTGGTGCTGCTTGTCTGTCTTTGCATGGTGGCAGAGGGGGAATGGGAGGAAAGGGGTGCGCAGCCCAGCCAGTCCCTTACTGCTGACAGCACAAAACTGCAGCTGTGGGTCCTATTCCTATCGTCCTGTCCCTGCTCTACAGCTTTTTTCTACCAGTTGGCTCATTTGGGAAGGAACAGATAAAATCCAGTGGGTTCTTCCTGGTGCTTGCTTATATTTCTTCAGAATATATTCTGGTTTTCTTTGGTTGGAACTACTACTTGAGCTCCTGGGTCCCCCCCCCTCCCCCCATTGCAATACTCAGAAGTTGAAAAGCTGGAGTGGCCCCAGTTACTCTGTGTACATAATGGTGTTTCTTTTGGTCCTGTGGCCATCCTGTTAACCTTTCCATTTGGAGTTGCAGCTTACATTCTGGAGATTTAGATACTCTGAACATGTTAGCAAATACATCTGTGCTTATTCAAGGAAGTTAGGGAAGAAGTATATTACTGCCTTTCTAAAGGAAGCCTTTCTTTAAACAATTTATTTGGTAAAATTGCTTTTGACATATTCTCACTACAGAATTTTATCACCTAGGAGCAGCACAGCAAATTCTACCTGTGACTTACTCTTTGATTCTTCCTGCTCTTGTGCAAGTTAAAATTAGCTGGTTTAGGGTTATTAAATGCTTCTTGTGGCTCCTCTTTGGTTTCAGTAACAGAGTTTACGTTATACAGATGGAGATAAAAAGTCCTCTAAATGCATATTCAGGCTGGCAGTGGTCTAACGTAACAGGGTAGATGTTATGATTTGCTCTGGTCAGGTGATACCTTTATTATTTTAAATATACTTATTCATTTTTCTGTAGGTGTAAATGACACTTGCAGAAGGTGGGGGGGGTGTTGCTTGATAGATTTTGTAGTAAAATGAATTATTTAATCAAACCTCTGACAACCTAGCTGTATCTCTACTCTGAATTTCAGAACAGAGGAAACACTTTCAGTGTTGTAGTTTATTCTGCTTTGTCTGTTGGCTTTTCTGCCTCAGAGCTGGTGTACCACATGTCCATTTTTTCCTAAGCTGTATTTGAACTCTTCTTCCTTTCAGATGCTTTGTAACCTAACTACCCTCAAATGAAGCAGTTCACTTATTCCATGGGCAATCCAGGCACAAGTGTGAAATCCCTTCAAACATTATGGCGTTAACTTTTGTTATAGGAGACATTCCACTTAGAGGAATAAGTTGCATTTACCTTCTGCATCTGAGTTTTATGAATGGTATATAAATGTTGTTTACTGTTAAAATGGTGTATGGTCTTTCTGTAGTGTCTGTGTTTTATTAGAGTAATTTAAAAAGAAAACCACTAAAACGATGTTACTACTGGGTGTCTGATTGCCAAGTTAATCTCTTATCACAAGTCCCATTGATCTTCTGTTTGAGCAGCTGAGAGTCTATTTTATGTATAGCGATCTTTCATAAAGTTTATTCCTGGTAATAAAGCTAACTGGGGTGAGTGCCAAGCTATTCTCAGAGGCAGTCTGCTCTCAACAAGAGAAGTATTTTATTTTGTTAGATGGGGTTATTGTTTGGGTATGTACTTGTGGCAGAACTAGTGAAATTGCTAGTGAGTGAGTCAAACTAGGTTCAGAGGTGTACTCTTACTGGTATGAAATTAATGGCATTACTGCGCAATAGACATTCAGAGCTGACTTTTAATATGATGCCCAGAGTCAAGTGCATTTTCTACTTATTACTGTATGGTATTACTAAATGGGATTGTTAATCTCTTCTGTGGTGTGGCAAAAACCTTAAAAAAAAAAAATGCTACAAAATAACAAAAAAAACCAGCCACCGTAGAACTTTACATGTATTAAGTGCATTCAATTTTATTATGTGTAAGAGGAAGTAATTTTATTTCACGGAGCACAACTGTATTGGTTTATCTGAAATTATGTTGTTTCTCAGATTTTTTTAAGTCTTTCTAATAGCCTGCATTTGTGTTCAGGTACTTTGTGTCTTCATACCAAACATATGTGTAAATTTAAAAAATGTATTTCAAAATATTAGTAGTTAACCTTCAGTAAATTTACTTTTCATAAAGTAAAATTTTACTTTTACTAAAGTTTACTTAAGCTTCATTCCAGAGTTTCTGAAGTATTACTGTGTATTCAGAAGAGTTCAGTAGATGGCAGGGCATATGTTCTTTTAAGCTAATTAGTTTGTTAATCTTCATATGAAAATGGCAATCCTACTGCTATATACAACGATCTATATAAATTCCTATAGTCTTATGGCAGTTTTGGGAAGTAGTGTTGGTTTTGCATGCAGCTCTGTGCAAATGCTTGACATGGCAAGGACGGGTTACGTGTCTTGATCTGTTCCTCTGCTCTTGTCTGTATGCTAAACTCCTCGAGGTTGGTACCTACCTTCTAGGAAACCAATCTTGAGCAATCTCCTCTCAGCCTGTTGTTGCACTAAATTTTAAATTACTGGCCAATATCTTATTTTTGGTCTTCTCCTGCTCTGGTGACTTGGATATATGGGAGTACTTACTATTGCTTATGGATGCAAGGGGTAAGCGTAGATGCAGATAGTGACAGGAGGGCGTGGATGTACACATCCATAATGCACACAGTGCCCTTGGGATGGTGAGGGAATGGGGCAGGATTTGCACCCCAGATATTGAAATGGCAAGGTGAAGGAGTTGGTGGGATGCTGGGAATTCAGTGGGAGGGAGGAGAGCAGAGGGATGCAGCGTGCCCTGGTGTTTGCTGTGAGCTAGGCTGCTGGAGGGAATAAAGTGTGTAAATCTCTAGTAACGTCACACTTCTCCTTTCATGCTCAAAGTAGGTACTGATGTCAGAACTACCTGAAATAGCTCTTAGTGAAATCAGGGAGGCAGGTAACTGCTCAAGCTGCTTTATCAGGCTCTTAGCAGATTCAGTCAGCCTAGCTGCATCCATTGCTTTTCACATCTTTGAAGAGATTTCTTTACCATCAATCATACAATTTAACCTTTCTTTTAAATTTCTCCTTGAAATCCGGAGAAAAGCACACAAAAGAATCTGGAACTCACTTTTAACATGCAATAGCACATTACTATCCAAACAGAAAGGATAAATTATTATACACGATGTAAACAAACTGGAGAAAATGGAAGGAGAAACATCTACTATTTCAGCTAATGTTAACTATTTGTAACCATGGTGGGAACAAACTTTTTTTTTTTTCCTATTGCTACTTACCTGTCATTCGAACTTACTGATTTATTTTCCAATAATTGACAACTGACTGCAAGTGATGGGTGGTCTGCATCACTGCCTGCTTGTCCTGTGGTGGTCTGGACGGTGGTTTGGTGTGAAGATCTTTGCATGATAAAGCAGAGGCAGCTTAGTTTTAGCCAGGCTGTTAACACTACTTGGTAATCATGGTATGTTACAGAGCATCAAACTGTACAGATTTGTAATTGCAACTAGTGATGTCCTTGCATCATGGCTTCTCTGAGCTGAAAAGTATCAGTGTGTCAGTAATTCAAGCATCAAATAAAAGCCTGCATTTTAAAGTATTTAGAGAGCCTTGTGAGACTACGGCATCTCCTGGCATATAATGAAACTGGGTAGTGTTCTCTGGCAACTTTGCATTATTCCTTTAAAAACATATATTCTTATCTGAAGCATTGTTCTAGAGCCAAGCTTTGGGGTTTTTTTCAGTTTGAGGTTTTTTCCCACCCAGATTAAAAGTTCCATATGAAAAGAATTAATGTTGGATTTAAAACTCAGTGTTAGTCTACAATGATTTTTTTTTATATATTGGATCAAATCTGGATTTCCTCCAAATAAAAAATATTTATTGTGTAAATAGCTTACACAGAAATTTGGAAATAATATACTGAAATGTTTGAGCTAATTAGAAATATTTCTAAGTCTAGTATAGAACTGACAAAATTGCACTTTTGCCGGAGTAGTTTAAAGTGCGATGTTTTTCACTGCCTAAACATTGCTTTTATCATATATGATGTGTGACAGTGGTCACTGTAGATGAGAAATAGTTGACTTGGAATAAATATTTATTTCTTCAAAATGGGAAAGCTTGGATTTAGCAACTGATCAGCAATATGCTGGTCCACTGTACAGCTTCATTATATAGTAGAAGAGAAAACCCATATATTATCATGAAGCCACTGTTCTGTCTGTCTGGGACTTATTTAGCAAGTAAGAATGTTAATTTAGTGTATACTGGCTAAGATAACTAGTTGTCTGGGGGGTCAAGGTACTGACTTCAGAGGCATTTCTGAACAAAGATGTTGCAGTTGGTGGGTGGATGGCACTGGTCTCAGCTGTTGTATGAGCTTGCATAAATAGTATCATCTCCACTTTAATCTTTCGGGTGTTCAGAGGTAGTGTGCATATTTCTGTTTAACCCCTGGACACTTGCTGGCATGCATGACCCTTTAACAATTCCTATCCCTCTGTCCATCCCTGGCACCTTGGCTCCAAACAGTCTGGGAGGATAGCCAGTAATTTTGAAGTTTTTTGTTAAGAACATCTCTAACAAAAAGTGTTTTCATTTCATCAGTATACAGTTTCTATTGTGCTTGTTACAGTAGTGTATGGCACACTTCTGAAGTACTACTTGCATCTCCACTGTACAATATTTACTCCCCTCTGTGTGTAATGATCACTTAAAAATATTAAAACTGGTGATGATGGTTACTGGACTTTGGCATCAGGAAAAAAGCTTTTTTTAATTTCAAAAAACAGCAACAAAGGCTGGAGCAGTGTGTTTCATAAAGGAAATCTGGCTTTTAAGTTGTGTTTTAGGATAAGCAT
>VYZV01023190.1:2795-14806 GCA_013401275.1 Pandion haliaetus | reverse complement strand
TACATTCCGAATAAGCTTGCAGCCCTGCTGCGCCCCGCCGGATGCGCTGTCGCTCTGCCTGCTCCGCAGCGATGGTCGGCTCTTTCCTGTGGCCAGGTAGACGCGGTGTCCACCCCCGTTTGCCAGGGACAGACACGGGTCCCTACTACTGGACGGCAAGACCCTTGCATGGCTCTTCAGTTCCAGTGAAAGCCTGGTAACGACATAAAAAGGTTCACAAAGACACACACAGTGTTTTAAAAAAATCAATCACAGATTCATTTGACTTTCCTACTTCGCTTCCTTCCTCTTTCTCCAGCGGGCGGTGCAGCTCCCTCCTCCACGTGCCTGAAGAGGCTGATTCCGCCGAGTAAGCCCATGAAAGCCTGAAGGAAAATTTTGATTCCCACCTAGATTTCTGCAAATAACTGGGGCAAATGGGCTGTGCCTGCCTCCTCTTAGTCATACAAACAGCTCAATCTACTCAAGTAATTTTCCTGCCGTATTCTCATTCTCGTAGCAACTCCGTTGCAAGAACCTATTCAAAATTCTATTTACAATATAATTATACTCCTTACACTCGCTCTGCTGTAGTAATGTTTATTGTTTGTCTAGTCATCAGTTTCGTGGAAAAAGGGACTATTTTCAAAACATGGCTTTTCCTCCCTTAAACACCAAAATCCTTTTCTTCACAGGTGTACGAAAACCCCCTTCATTAAACAGCACAGACACTAAATTTTGCAAAAATAACAATTTTCAAATTGTATCCACTGCACGTTTAGCTGTTATTATTAGTTTCAACTTAAAATACCCATTAAAATATAACATACTTCTGTGCAACACAAAGGTATGTGCTTGTTTTGAAACACATGCATTGCAGTTGAGCCAAAAGTGAAACTAATTACAAATAAAAGTGAAGCTTGCTTTTTAATCCAAACACATAGAAATACTGATGCAAGCTTTTATGCTGTAAAAAAAAAAAAAAAAAAAAAAGCATGTTTGTTTCACTAGTTTGCAGTCATATTGGTAGCCTAGCAGAGAACGTATTTGTTTTGCATTTGTTTTAGGCTGGTAGTTTCTACTTAGGGTGATGTACTTTGATAGTAATCTAACTTCAGAGAAGCCGCTATTGTCGTCAGAAGGATGACAACAGCGTGGCATTGTCTGCAATTACTGCTTCAAGAGTCGTTGGTAAGGTTTGGTAAACAGCAGACAGCAGGCCAGCAATCTTCCCAGGAGACCAATTCCCTTTTGCCTCATTAACTGCCACCTCCTTAGCTGACTGTATCTCGATTTCCATCATCAAGAAAAATCTTCTGCTGTATTAGGGTTTCCCTGAGGAATGATCTCATCCATTTTAGCTTATTGGAACTATTTCCCCTTTCTGTGAGCAAAATAAAGTACATCTTAGTCTATAATCTTTCTTTCTACTAACTCAAAAATGAAAAGTCTGTCTCCAGGATCTGCCGCATTTTCTTTTTGTCAGCAATAGGCTAGGAAGACAAATTAATGTTTAATTAAATTATAAAACCATGGACTATTTGTGCTAAATTGTAAAACCAAGAACTATTTGTGCTAAAAATAAAAGGAAAAGTATTGAATTAAGTCAGAACACTGAAGTTAATGGTCATAAGGTTCATAATTGCTTGAGCAGAAGATTGCAACCCAACTTTCTAGGTTTGGTTCTTAGTTACTCTGCCACTGAGTAGCTCCTGGGGAAGCACTAGAGGAACACTCAACTCATCAGTCACACCCCACAAATCTCCGAGTGATGATATCCGAGCAAAGGGAGTATTTTGTCAGCCGCCTACTCAAAACCAAAGCTGTTTTTAGCTGTACAGCTCCTGAGCGTATACCTAGCAGATCAAGTTCTTCTTTGGGGTTATCTTAGTGCAATTATTTTAGGATGAATTTCTTGCAGTCTTTTTCAAGCAACATTATCTGGAAAATGTTCTTCAAGCTCTAACACCCTTTCTAATTGTTTGTTACAGCCAATTATAAGATACTGAAAAACAACAGCTTGGCAATCCAGGGAAAGTTGAGTTTCATTTCACACATCATGCCATCCCCTGATCTTTTTTGACTTGATGTTCAGATGTTATGAAACCAGCTTTGAATCTCAAAAGAAGTTAACAGTTTCAAATGTTATGCTCAGTGTGACTAATGGTGTCCTGAGCATCTACTTCAATCCCTTCATGTGTACAATTTTGGGAAATGTCATGTAGTAAGAAAGGGAAAGCTATAGAGCAGTCTCCTGTATGTTTAAAAGGGTAATATTTATACTCAAAATTTCACTTCAAAATATTTCCAATTGCATATTCTTTTTAATATCAGACAGATTATGCTATACTTGTCTTTTAACCCTCCAGTAGTGCTTGGAGTTGCAGGAGCAACAGCATCTTGATTGGCAATCGTGCTGGCAGCCATCATCTGAAGCTAAGCCAGTTCATTGAATAAAGCACCCAATGACAACTTGCCTTGTGATCACCAAGTGCATTTCTGACCGCCTGTTTCTCAAGATCCCATCTTTTGATATGAAAGGCTACAGCTCTGTAGTTAGCTGAAGCATGAACAGCAGATCACAATCCTTTAACCTCTAAAATGCCATACTACCATTTATTTTCCTAAAGAGAATAAAAACCAGGTAAGCTTCATAGTTCTCCGTATTATTTAACTTCAGTCCCTGGCACATCCTGATTATTGTCACACTTGTTCTTTCCAGCATTTGTTAAAGCTTCTATGTCTCCTTCTGATAATTTATAAATCACATGTTACATATGCTCCAGATCATTGATTTCCTGGTGCAATAACGTGGCTTGCAGTTAACAAAAAAGGCGCTCTCACTGCAGGGGTGGGTATTTTAGAACAACACTTCCCTCTGCTGGATCAGTCATAGCTCTGCCTGCACTGGAGGGACCTGCCCAAATCCTCTGCCTCCAGCTCAGGTAAGACCCCTGCTCCTTCCAGACAGCTTTGGACAGTAAGAAACTAGCAAAGGTCTTCTTAATTTATCAGATGAATATGATAATCATGAAAGTTTAATCCAGCGTCAGGATGGAATATCAATTCCTGGGCAGGAATATCAATTAGTTTCTGCTCAAGACAGGAGTATCTCAAAGCTGTAGATATTGCTAAAATTGGGAGTCTTAGAGTCTGCCTTTTCATATTCACTCCAAAACCCTGACACATTAGCTCTTGAGCTGCACGACAGTAGTTCAGAGTAGGACATGCATCCTTGGCTGGATGTACTTCAGTGAAAAAGCATCAGGATCACAGGGTATCCCAGGAACACCACCACACATAGGCCATGCTGCAAAACACAGGACATTTGAGAAGACAGCATGTTCTTTTTCTTTCTCTGTTCTGTGCTGCTACCTATTCTCTGCACCTACCTGTGAGGAAGTGAGTGCAGACAAAGTGATAGCAGCATGTTAATATCATTTTGTTGGCCCATTACAGTGCAAGCAGCCTAAAAAAACCCCAGAAATGTACATGCAGTATATGGGGTTGCTAGCATGAATTTCACTTTGCAGCAACGGATATATATAGATCTATTGTCTGCAAAGACCTTCTCTACACAGCCTGTAGACAACTCTTAAGTGTCAACTGCAGCCTCATGCCAGGTAAGATTAAGTCGATATTTAAAAATACCTTTTACCCACACCAACAGGCATTTCTTTGTAGAATGTGTATATAGGACACCACAGAAAAAAGATTAAATTTTTTAAGAGGGAGAAACATCGGCCGCAATTTTTGTGACTCTAATGGAAACCAAGAATAGTGCTACAGTGAATTTTAATGGAGTGCTACACTTCCTATCTGGCCATCTGTTCCAAACTGCTAGCAATAACCAGAATATGACATTTTACAGGGGGGGTTGAGGCAAAGTACCATATTCAGATACAGCTGTCTTGCATTCAAGTTGTACGGTTGTTGGAATACTGTCCACAACTGAGGGAGGGGGGGGCGTTAAAAGGAAGGGGAGAGAGAATTGCAGTTAAATGAGTAAGATTGTGCTTAATTCTTGCTCTCCACAAGGACAGGAACTGGTCCCAGTGCAGTACTACATGTGCTCCTAACTCACTTGTACAGACTGAAAAACATAATTAAGCATTTTGCTGAACAAAGGTTCTGTTCACATACTCTGCTGAATGAAGGCTTTTGGTGGACTTCAAAACACAGGAAGATGATGAATAAGCTAAAGATGGGGAAAAGGGAGTAGAAAATACAGATATAAGCCTAAACCAATATTCCCAGAGAAATTTACTTTGAAAAGGGAGATAGAGATGTTCCACAGAAAAACTGTCAAAAGATTGGATCAAACTGGTACTCAGTGTTAAAGGGTAGAACAGGTAACAGTGCTGAAAGCCATACTGAGGTTAACCGGAATAAACCTTCTTTAGAAGACAGGAAATGGGTGATTACGCAGTTGGTGGGTCCTGATTTGTGTTCAGAACAAAGCCTGCGCTACGCACGCTGAAGGTCTAGTTAGAAAAGATCATATAAGAAATATTTCTCATGAAAAAAAATGTTTTCAAAGAGTTTGGAAAGGAAATGAAAGGCTTGAATAAAGAAAACAGAATATCAGGATCAAGGAGACATCCTGAGTAACAGCAATAGGGAAAGGAAATTAAAAAAAGTATACAGCATAAGGTGGCATAAGCAATGCTATTCTAAGCAGTATGTTTTCCAGTTATCACTTGGCTTTTAAGTGCTGAAGAATAAGGATTACTCTCTGCTTAGTTTAGATGGCATTGCATTCTTGCCTCCTGGTGACCCTTGCGTCTTACTAATTGTGAAGTTTTTGTCTGAGACTGTCCAAGAAAACTTCTAAGGTGGACTCCAAGTAGACAGAGCAATTAAAGATGAGTAGTTGTCTTCCAAGAGCTTTCAACACAAAATAAATGTTTGTTGGCTCTAGTAGCCCTACTGACAGTAACAGCTCACACATGACACTTAATACTGCATAACTAATAATTGATGCCTATCTGCTAGAATGCTACTAACAAAAAAAATAATTAAAAAAATTAGTGCTTTGGGATTTCAATACCATTCACTCCTGTTGTTCACAAATGCTTTGATTCCACTGTACAGTTCTAGTATTGCAACTACAAGTCATAAAAATGCAATTAAGAATCCAGCACTTGAAACTCTACATCACATAATTTTCTGCAGAAAACACAGGAAATACACCTCAGTGTATTCTTATTCAGACCCTGGTTTCTCACAAGTGTCCTAGGTCTTTCTTTCATTTATGCTATCTTAGTTTTTACATTTCACTCACCTTGCACAGAGGTGAAAGAATTTTACACCTACTAAATATTTCATTAATGCCAGCTTGTTTGCTTAGCACTCTTGCAAAGTCTTGCATTTCTAGTCAGTTCAGCACTTGTCTGGAGACCACTTTATGCTTGCTGTGGGTGTTAACACACTAGAAATCAGAAGTCCTCCAGTAGGAAACTACTTGCTGTGTTGTTTTATGCAATCACTGTTGCTTTACTTGTTGGGCTGCAGACATGCAGCCCTGATTTCAACTGACGTCAAGAGGGTCACTCCATTCAAACGACATCCTGTTGCTGATTATAGTCCCCAGCTAATTTTTCACCAGAAGTTGCTGCTCCCTCAGAACTCAGTCTGGTTTACGGGTGATGTTGCTCCCCAGTGTGGTGCTACCAAAATTAACCTAATCAGTTTAAACACCTTTGATTACAGGGTTTTTTAAATCTGCATCATTCTGAAAGACCCTGTTTGCAATCAACCAGTATAAGCTCTTTCCCATTTAACTTTCCCTTACGATAAAGCAGGATCTGCTCTGTACCTTGCAGATCCAGATCCAGGGAAGTTATTAGATCAAAAGACCAAAGTGAATTTGTCCTTCAGCACACTTTCATTCTGGGCCTTTTTTTTCCTCATTCTTTTCAGTCTTCTTTCCTAATGTGTAGTTTGAGGTTGGCCAGTGATTTATCTGAAAAATTTATTCCCAATATCCCTCCAGAAGGTGAAAACCTCAGTTCTGTACTACTTGTAGCCCCTGCCAGCAAAAATATCACAGAATCACTTTCTGGTAGCTTGAGGAATCCATAATAAAATATGCTGCTGCTACATCTCAAGCAGAAATTTGCCTTCTGTTTTCTAGAGAACATGAGAAAAATAAGACAAAAAGGTCTGTTATACCAAAGTATCTCTACTCAAATTTAAATACAAAGAAGGCACCTCTGGAATCTGTCAGAAAATTCTTCCATTGTCATACCCATTTTCATTATTAATGGCTTGATTCCATAGGAGAAAAAAAGCCAATTTTGTCCACAAACCTTCACAACATAAAGATATATAATTTATAAAGAAGTCAAAGATACAGAGACACAATTTAAAATCAGCCTTGGCAGTATGAATATCCAAATAAATGAATATTAATTTGTTTACAGATACTGCTAAGAAATGCTAGAGTTATCCACCACCTGCTTCACTCTGCAATGGCATTCAATTTTCTTTGAGAAATACAAAATGTATGAGGTCATTTAAAACTGGAGTGCTCTCAGCACCTGCTAAGATTAGATCTTTAGAGGCAATAAAGCCAGTATAATCCGAACTCCGGGATCAAACTAATTGGCTATGATGCCTTTTTTAAAAGAGTGCCAAGCATATACAGTAGCTACTATCTGATAAGTAAATCATTACAGTGCAGCCTAGCAGGCAAAGAAAGGAAAAAGTCATTATTTTTGAACGAGAATCAAAGTAAATAGTAAATGCGTACAGCACAGCCTGATACGAGGAGTTCCTTGGCACGTATTTGGGATGTTTAATCATAAAAAAATGTAGCTAGACACGAATCATACAGCTTACCCCAAATGACTGAAAAGTCTTATGCATTTGTTTAATACTGCATACTGTGAGTAATATAGGAAATTCTCACTGAAGTATTTCCAGCTTCTTAGACTCCCCGATGCAATCCAGCATTAGTCACGCAGTGTGGGAGCAGTCAGATAGCCACATCCTCTTCCCCAATCCAGATGCTGGCTGGACTCAGCCTTTAGGAATAAAGCTAGGCCTGTGAGACATTTGGGCTGTATTTCTTCATCTGTGTTATCATACACTATATTTGAGATGGCACACTAATTTCTCAGAACACCTCTTTAATAAATATTTGCAAAAGACAAGATTCATACAGTTTTTCTTGACCAGGGCTTACAGCCACAACACGGCAGACTGTGAAGCAGCAGCATGGCAACAGGCTGGGGCTAAGGATCGTAACTCCCACCCGAGAGACTCCAAATTATCCACGGCTAAGAGGTTTGTGGGTGTCCTGCCTAACCTATTGCACAGGCCTGAGTACAGGACTGGACACTGAACTGCTGCAGACATCAGCATGTCTTCCTTTTGCTTTTGCTTGAAAAAGTGGGACTGTTAGCACAGCACAGTCGTGCAGCTCCGAGGAACAGAAGAAGATACTAAGAGGAATTGTAAGCAAAGAGATTAATCTGCTGTCCAGTTGCCTTTGTGATCAGAAAAAACAGGCTTTCATCCATTTCTTGTTAGTAAACAAGACTGTGTCACAGACTTACATGTCCCATCAGTAATTAAATATTTTTTCCTCTTGACAAAAGAATCCTCAGGGCCCTGAATTCATATAAAAAGGAAATTACAACACATACGTGCCTTTTTGAACTGCCACGTGTAAGGTTTTATTTTTATGACTTGCATAATACTACTTTGGAAAGCACTGGCTATATCCCAAGGGAAAGCTGATCTAAATTTTATGGTTTTCATCTCTACTTTGATTTGACCGAGATACAGGTTCATTAGAGCCTTATCTACTACAGCTAGGGCAGAAAACTCCATGGGACAAAACAGAGCTGAAGTCAGCTGATTTTCCATGGACTGTTAATAGTGCGATTTGTGCATCCAAGTTCTGCCAAATAATTTTCTCTTCTTCAGTTGAACTGCCACTCACTAATCTGTTTTGAAGTACAGAAATTCCTGACTACCATTCCTACTTCACAAATCAGATGGAGCTGGGTTATATGAAAAGAATTTAGCCTAAAAATGCACTAATTCTTACTTCTAATGAATGAGAATGTGTTAAGCAGTTAGAGCAGTCGTGCAAGACTTTTACCAAAATTCAGGATGCATTACTGTGCACGTACAAAATGAGTGAGAGCCTTCTGAACTGAAAGTCAGTATGAGATACTTGGGGTGCTTAAAAAAAAGCAGAAAGTTTAATACGGGTGCTGGAAAATTACTTACTTTAAATATGGAAATAAATACTATTTCTAAGTAATAAAGATAAATTTGAAAAAGCGAATACCTCACCATACCTAAATTTATTACTTTAGCTGAGTCCTGGGATTCAGGACCGATTTAATTCTATGAAAACTGTTGAATGCTGAATTCAAGAGACTTAATGTATTTAATCATTAGGCTCAGATGTCAGTGTTCCTGTTTTCCCTGCTGTGCCAGAACTTGGAAAATCCTCGTTAAGTTAGCAATCTTTGAAACTGAAGTTTCGGCCTTTCACACTGCTGAAAGTGTGGCAAGGCTGAACTGCTCAATGGGTTTCTCTAACACTGTTGAGACAGGCCTCCTTCAAGACCTTCTGATATACAAAGTGAACCTTTCCTGCTTAAAGCACAAAATGCCATTATGTTAAAGAAATTAAATTGTCAGTTTAGGGGGAGAACTTGAAGAAAATGCCACTGAGCACAGGTAGCGACTAAAATTTTCATAGTGGTCCATCACTACAGCAGACTTGGATTGTTGCGTAAGTTGGACCTCATATGTTTTTCATATTACTTCAGCTGAAATTTAGACCAAAACCGTTGCGGCAAATGCTATAGAATTGTAAATAAAAGAGCAGACAATAATGCCTTTACTGCGTTAGTTTAACTGCAGTGGATGCTATTAACTTACGTGCTTTTAAGATTCTGTTTTACAAACAGGAGTCACATAATCAGGTGTCTTGCAAGAGATTAAATGTCAGAGCCAGTTGGGGCAGACAAGACTTTAAAACCGCCTTTATTCTTCACTATCTCAGCTGATCTGGTAAACACCGAGCATCACTTAACAGGGTGAGGACTCAAACAGTGCTTGTTTCATCAGCTGAGGATGAATCAGCATTATCTTAACATCCCTTCAGCTATCTGTATCGTGGACCTAGAGTAGTGTGTTGTGCAGAAGCCTGGAAAATACAACACTGCATGGATTTCCCCATGACATCTGCTTTGTATACGGTATTCTGTAAAAAAATATGGGCACCAATGCGACGAACGGCCAACGCGAGGGTAAAGTTTCTTTTTTTTTCCCTTTTTGAAACGCCTTGTGATATGGCAAGGTCTGGGGTCTGCTGCCCTCCGGTGGATGCTTGGAGAGGTCCTCTCTGCCAGCCGGGGCACCGCGTTTGAGACCATGAGACTTCTCAAAAAGCGTAACAGAAAAAAGGAACAAAGTGTTCAGTTCTCCGTGCATCTTATTTAGGATAAAAAATAATAGCTGGGACTCATTTCTTAATTTTCCCATTTTGTTCTGGCTTTGTCAGGGTATTTCTACATCCAAGTTGAGGTGTTCTAGTTTGTTCTTTGAAACTGGTTCTCTTCAGTCAGCTCTCACTCTTTCATTTTACATGAATATATGTAATGATTATATATATAACACAATACATAATGATATCCAAGTAGTAGATGTATCTATCGCATTTGATAATATCTGCATTCTGCCTGCTAATCCATCTCTTTGTGATTATTATTCACAACCTAGACCTGTTTCTAGCATCAACATTTTAAAAAAACAATGAAGACTTGCTACAGAAAGTGTTTTCTTACTGGCTCATACAGTTCTTTTTAAAATATTTATCTGTATTATTGGACATTTTAGAACAAGAAATGCATTTGATGCATAATGTCATGCCAGGCCCATGTAAAAATCTGATTTGTGAGGTTGTTTCAGCTCTGCAGTGGTCTGAGATACCACACGTTAAGATCACAATGTTACTTAGCATACAAAATCAATTGGCGTTGTACAATCTTTTTCTTTCTTAAAGCTCTGTACAGATATTAAGGCAAACCGGTTTTGTAAAGATTTATAAAAGCAGCAAAAATAGGTTGCAAGGACATTTCAAATATATATTTCTAGCTGAATAATCAAATTTAGTGATGATGAGGTGCTGATTAAAGGGAACTTTCATTTATGAATGGAGTAGGTCTGTTTGTCCTGGTTGTGAAGGGGAACCTTAGAAGTACAAATCCTGTGACTTTGTGGAACATCTTAAGAAACGTAGAAAACCCCATTCTTTTCCTGATAAGGGGTTAACTAGGTATGAGATGATTGTTAAGGATTTTGACACTCTATTCCTTCCAGAAACACAGCCCAAAGAAGGTAACCAGTTAGCCCAGGTTACCTCAGCTGAGCACCAATTTTTATGTTGCTTGGGAAGTGCTACATATATGTGTGTGTAGCTCCATATCAATCATAGAATCATTTAGGTTGGAAAAGACCTTTAAGATCACCAACCAACCATCAACCGTGCCCACTAAACCATGTCCTGAAGTGCCTTGTCTACATGCTTTTTGAATACCTCCAGGGATGATGACTTTATCACTTCCCTGGGCAGCCTGTTCCAATGTCTAACAACCCTTTCAGTAAAGAAATTTTTCCTAATATCCCATCTAAACCTCCCCTGCTGCAACTTGAGACCGTTTCCTCTTGTCCTATCACCAGCCACCTGACAGAAGAGACCAGCACCCACTGTGGGGGACAGCAAGTATGTGAAACCATGGGACAGAAGAAGATCCTTGAACTAAATGTTCTGCTGACAAGTGCATGAAGAGTGCCTAATGATTATACTGTAGAGCTTGGGAATGCAGGTGTTGAGATAGAAAGAATGAGGAGGAACCGACCAAGGACACAAGCATCGGCCAAGTAATCCATGTGACTGATAAAGGCAAACTATGTCTGAGCTATCTGGGCAAAGATAAAAAATACGCTTTGGAATCTAATTCCTCTTTTTAACAAATATAGCTTAGATCATGCGAAATGGGTAGCATGTCTATATAAGTTGTTGTAATCGGGGGATTAAACGATTTCGCTTATTCAGACCACGGAGTCTGTGCCTTACTTCCCACAACCCACCTCTCTACAACCTCCTTCCAGGTAGTTGTAGAGAGCGATAAGGTCTCCCCTCAGCCTCCTTTTCTCCAGGCTGAACAACCCCAGTTCCCTCAGCCGATCCTCATGAGACTTGTGCTCCAGGCCCCTCACCAGCTTCATTGCCCTTCTCTGGATACGCTCCAGTGCCTCAATGTCCTTCCTGTAGTGAGGGGCCCAAGAAGGATCATGAAGTATCTGAGCATGAAGAGATCAGAAGAATCGTAATTCAAGCTCTGACAAGAAATCCACCGGAACCTGGAAATGGAGAGGCATTTCTAAAAGGTTCAGACAAGTTCCTATGCCTTACTTTGCGGGCAGACCTCTCAACCTAGCAGCAGCCTCTCACCAGCGTGCTGTATTGGCAAGACCTTTGCTCAGTGCCACCTCAGTCGCCTGCCTCAGTAGGAGGACTAACGCTGCGCATGGCGAATCACCTCCCCCTCAGGACTGAGGCCCGACAGCCCCGTGGCAGGGCGTGCTGCCTTCCCGCCACATTTTTCAGGCCGTGCCCACCGATGCCATCACCCGCACCCTGGTCCTCACTCCCCCGACGGCTCGGGGGCACCTGCCAGGAGGCGCCCGCGGGAAACCCGCCCTGGACAGCCCGCTCCCGCCCGCCTTCTCGCTCCGGATGCGGGACAGGACTTCACCTATCTCGGGCTATGCAGTTTTACACTCTCTTCGGCCGCTCACGGCCCGGTCGGTGCCCTGCCCCGAGCGGGCGCTGAGGGAAAAGCCGTCTCTGTCCCCCAGGCCGCCATTTCCCTCAGGGCTCTCCCGCCCTTTCCCTGAGGCGCCGCGAGGGAGCGCAGGCGGGCGGCGGGGCGGCAGGGAGGCGGGCGCCCCCCGCCCTCCCAGGGCGGTGGCGGGGCAGGCGGGCCCCTGGCTCCCCC